>CM069921.1:28938372-29164541 GCA_036172225.1 Cryptocoryne crispatula var. balansae
GATAGAGTAACCATTAATGTCTACACTATTAGAGGAGAGAAGAGACTTTCCTACTTCAAATTTGGTTTATGCCAAAGATGTATTATATATCTTTACTTTTTTTTACATAGGTAAAATATACAAGATGATACACTACCGTGCATGATGCTTGCAAACATCATTGTATTATTGATAGATGAGACACAAAATTAAAACAAAATTAGAACTTCAGTAACATTTTAGAGAAAAAAAGATTCAATGTAAGAACTATGACAAATATAAGCATTGGAAATTGTTGGCACCCAAAAAATGTCATGACATCCAGAACTAGCAAGTTTTGGGAAAAATACATGAAAGAAAATAGAACAAGCAAATGTGATCCACTTTTCATCACATTTAGGGCCAACGGGCCGAACAGGCCCAATAAGCCTTATTGGGCCCGACCAGCTGGATGATGACCTGATAATGGTAAGACATCACCATCTTGTCCGTCTAGCTCAAACTTGAGCAACAACGAAGTCGGATCGAAAATCCGACTTGAATTCAACAAGTTATGGGTCAAACGGTGAAAACACTCCCGAATGGCCTTTGGTAGGCTTAATGGGCCCAAATAACAAAACAAGTGGGCTCACAAAGACTGTACCGTCGAAGACATTTCCAACGGCGCCTCACATGTCAAAATCGGCTTCGGACAAGGAAAATGACCGTTTTGCCCTTGTGGGATTCGGGCAATCGGGGAAGGTCCAAAGAAAAGTGGCACCACCAAAAGGTTTACTTGACTTTCAGATAAACAATGACAGAGTCAGATCGGCAATCCGACCCATATTTGGAAAGTTATGAGGAAAACACTGAAAGTCAATTTTCGAATGGCCTTAATAAGGGCATATCAAGTCCGAAAAACAAAACAAGTGGGTCCATGGGATCAGCATTGACTGAGGGGCTTCGCAACGGTACTCTGAATGTCGGAATCCGATTTCGGATGGTACCCGAACGGTAAAATGACCTCTTTCGCCCTTGGTAGGTTTGGACAATTCGGGATAGGCCCGATAATATCTTGGTGCATCATCAAGTCCGCCAAGCTCCATATTGAGCAACATTAAAGTCAGATCAAAAATCTGACTTGTATTCGGCAAGATATGGGCAAAACAATGAAAGTGGACTTTGACGGTCTTTACCGGGGCTTGGTGGGCCCAAATGACCAAACCTAAAGGTGTCAACGTATTGCTCGACGAGAGCTTCACAACGGTGCCTTGAATGTCGAATCCGACTCCGGATGAAAAAATGACCGTTTTCGCCCCTATTGGGCCCCGGCCAAACATATGCAAAGCTAAGGTAAGATTGATCCGATGGACAAGATTGGCCATCGGGTAAGTCAATTGGATCTAACCTTATTGGGTACTTAATAAGATCAATATCCAATTGTAATCCTATTGGAACCTTATTAGGATCAATATCCAATAAGGTGAGAAAGGACGAGACCAAGGGAACACCAAATCAATGGATGGGATTAATACTTATTGTACGGTGGACCCATAGTTAGATGGTCTCATGACTCTCATCAAACGGGCTTAGATCACATCCATCAAATGGAGATCAAGACTCATCTAATCAATGGATGGGATTTATACTTATTCTACGGTGGACCCTGGCTAAGTGGACTTGGATCACATCCGTCTATTACCATCTGGTTTCTAGAATGCTCTCATATAAAAAAAAAGAGGAGCAAGGGGGGAAATAAATCTGGACGCCCCATCTCCTCCAGGAGCTTGCTTGGTCAAGGCAGCCACTCCCCCACGTACCAAGAGAACGTGGCCCCACTTCTGATCAAGCATGTACAGCACGTGGGGAGGTCTCTCCATCGATGGCCTTCCACCCAACAGTCTATATAAAGGGCCTTTCCACGGAATATGAAGAGGTTGGTTGGAGAGTTGATACGTGAAGGAGAGAGTTCCTGCGTGAAGAAAAAAAGGGGACAGGTTACAGCATCAAGAAGACTGCTGCGCACTGCTGTTGAGAAGCCAAGAAAGGTGAAGAAGAAGAAGAAAAAGGTAAGGATAAAGGGTCCGGTCACATCCTCCCCTTCCCTTCTTCAAGCCTTCTCTATAAACCTTCTTCAAAACCCCTCTGAACAAGCCCTCCAATCATGCTATTCGACCTCTTCTAGTGTCCCATCCAGATCCCATAAATCTGTCCATATATCAGTCCTTTTAAATCCTGAAATCAGCCCTATATTGAAATTATGTTCGGACTAGGCATACTTCATATATAATTCCACATAACACTTTGTTTAGACTCCTAATCTAGTCCTAAATCATCCTGAAATAGCATCCGGTTAGGCTGCCTAGACAGGTCTTTAGGTATCCCAAGAAAATCATACAAAAATGCCCTATTTAAAAATCCTCAAAACAGACCCTGAACATGCAGTAGCTAGAGCCTGTTTTCCTCTTTAAATCAGTCCCTCAAGCTTACCTCTAAACAGTCCCTTAACCTCCCAATCCGGTCCCATTTTCTGAATCAAAAGAGAGCCAAGTGCCGTGGAGCTCTTTAAGCCAGCCAGAGCCCAGTTCTGGCCAGGACCAATCAGGCCGTCAGGGCCTTGTTTCCGTAAGTCACCAAGTCCAGTTTCAGGTCAGAACCAGAGGGGCCACCAGGGCCAAGAGATCTGGCCGACAGGGCCTCAATGAAGCCCAAACAGGCCTTTAAGGCCCAATAAAGACAGTTTGGCCGCCAGGGCCTTCAAAGCTCAAAAATGGTCACCTTGGCCCAATGAGGAGTGATCCGGCCATCAAGGCCTTAAAAAACAAACTTAATCAAAGTTTGAGAAAAGAAATTTAATTAAGAGCTAGTCTATTTCATATAGGCTACCTCAAAAGGACGGGCACTCGGGCATGTCCCCGGCGTGTTTGATCCCGGCGTCTACCGATCCTTCCTCCAAAGTAGGGAGTATCAAACTCCACCTACTAAGGGAGGTATATCTCATCAATTTAAGGGGAGGTCATGCCAAAATTTCCCCTTAAATTAAAAATGAGAGACATATGCCAAGGAAGGATCATCCTATGTCCATCAAGGACTAAGGAAAATTCATCAATGGGAAATATGACATTTTATGTCTCCCACATGTAATTTGCATTCGAATTTGTCAATAAATGGAATTTCGAATTTTGCATGTCATTATTGTCATCGGAACTTAAGAAAAACCCCATAGACTTGGAGGAATGTAAATATATATATATAATAAAATAAATCTGAAAATAACGATAATCCGATCAAACCGGTCACCATATTTTTTTATCTCAAAAATTAATTTTCAGATAATCAAAACATAAAAAAGTAAATTTTGTGAATCAAAATGCCAATTAAAAGAAAATAAATCAAATAAACCCAATAAAAATAATAATAAAAATATCCAAATAAAACCAAAATACCCCAAACAGGATTAAAACACCAAATTCATTAAGTGATTCCACAACATAAAATAATGGCAAAGAATCTCAAATAAAAATTATCCAAGTCAACTCAAATCAAACCCCAAACAAAAAATAATTGTGGACCGGATCCTCAATAAAAAAATGTGTTAAATCCCAACTTGAAATGACATTAAAATGAAACGCAACCTAAACAAAAATCATAATTTGGATTCAACCAAAAGACATCAAGTCCTAATTAAAAAAAAAAAACATAACAAATCAAACTTTCAAAATAAATCCAAATCAAGTTGAAACCAAATGACTCACATAAAAGACATTAAGTCTTAATCAATTCAAATCTTGAAAATCTCCAAATCTAAAAATTCAAATGTAAAACCCAACCAAATCAAAAACTAAATAAAAAAATGAACATCCATCAAATTTCAAACCCTATTAAAAATCCTCAACTTAAACAAAAACAAATCTTAACAACAAACCTAATGCAAACAATTCAAATCAAATCAAACCATAGTTCAAAACACTAAGTTTTGCATTCCATCAAGTGTATGGGGTTATTACTCCCATGTGTTTATCGTATGGATGTATGTCTTCTATTCACAAAATTGTTATGGCGGCTAATCAAGGGTATTCGAGTATTCTCGATGTAATTAACATCGGATCTTCGCACCATCCGATGGGGAGAGGTCAAAACAAATTTTCAAAGAACCTAATAACCTCAACATATATTTTTATGCATACCACCGACCTAACTAATACTGTTATGAAATACCACATATTTTCTTAATAGTTAAGGCTAAGTCAAAAGTCAAATCAAAAAGGGAAAATGAATTTCTGAAATTTCATCAAAATTTGAGGTTCTAATAGAAATTCAATAAATATTAAAGGAGAAAAGTTGAGAGACTTAGTATGGATAGCACAAATATTATCTCAAAGTACTCAATTTAAATATCTTGATTCAATTTTTCCTAAAAGATGGAACATATGATGGGGATAATAATCATAGGATTAAAGCATGATGGTCTAACTGAAGATGGGTTTAGAGTATTCTATGATCGTTAAATTCTAATAAAGTTGAAAGAGAAATTTTATTGCACAATTATAAGACCTGTAATATTATATGATAATGATTAATGAACAATGAAGTAAAAACAGGCTTCCAAAACAAGTTGATATAATTAGCAAATTTAAAATAAATTAAATCAATATGAGTTGAGAAAGAGAATCTATATGGCTGACTCTAAATAACCAAGACATTTGAGCTGAGTTCATTACTGGTGCAAATCCAAACCAGGTTCATTCCTAATCCCCATATTTTGCTCCTTGAATAGACAAATCCATATCTATAATAAATTCCTCACCCTTGGAAGTAGTTGAGAAATAAAGGAAGTCATTGCCTGCATTATGTCAACCGCTGTACTCACAGCATCTTTCAAGGAATAGGATTCAACCTGCATAAAGAATAATTCGAACAGAATAAGGGATCATTGATGGGAGATAATTCACTGACAAAATAACTGAACTGAAATTATCGTCAAGAACTGAACTTTAGTTTAAATGTGGTAAAGAATGATCAAGGTTACACTATATTCATACCTTTGCCCCTCTGGTAACTGGTAACTTAAGTGTGCGTGCTTTTAAAGCCTCAGTGGCCCCTGACAAAGAGCTACTATGTTCCCTTTCCATCAACGCCCACTTTTCAAGAGATGTCATCTGCACCATTCGGTCCTGGAAGCTTTAGACTCAATTCCAATAAGAATTACAAAGACTGCAATAAACACTTGAGATGAAAATATCGGCACCTGTGTTAAGCTTAACACTATCTGATTTCCGAATAACTAAAGTCAATGGTGATCAATTAACAGATTTACCAATCGTTTACAGGAAGATAAATTTTGCATAAATAAAGCCTCTGATCATTTGGTTAATACATTGTGGACTAAAATACCCTGGCCATTTGTTTTCATGGCCATTGAATCCACAAAACAAGGTGCTTTGCATTTCATCATGCATCCATCAATCAAATAAAATTTAAAAATATAAAAACAACATTAACCCAGAGAAAATTAAGCCATGTAAGAAGTAATTGCCATGATGCATGATCAACATACCTGATCTCCCAACATGAAAAGCAGCTTCATCACTAGTTTCAACTTCTGCATGCTGCTTCTTTTGGAAACAACAGAATCGCACATCATAGAAATAGCAACCCATGTGCGGTGCAGGATTACCTGTTTTATGCAATGAACAGTTAGCATGTCATTCACACAAACACACACATAAATATATAATTAGTCTTTTGTCCCAATAAAGAGTATTTGGCATAGAGAAGTTCTACACGAAGGGAAGACATGGCATATATCATAGATCAAACAGAAGAAGGCAACTTAGCATAAGAGAAATTTGATATTTATCTTATAAAACCCTACAAGCATGTTTACTTCACAAAAGTCATTGATTGAGTTTTCTGAAACCTTGGCAGAGTTGCTCCTAACCTTTGGGAACACACAGCAAAAACATTAATTTCGTTTTATTGTCAAGTCTCTAAAATGTGGAGGATTAGCAGGTACGTGTATTTGTACTTCGATCACAGTCAAATACCCAAATTTATATGCATATGGTCAAAACAAAGAGCCTCACGTAGTTGTCTGGACAAGTATCAGCCATGTTTTCTAAGGAATTAACAAGGTCGGCATGATCTCAGCACCAAGGTTGGCAACCAACCAAAAAAAAAATAGACTTCAATTGAATACCTCTGCTTTAATCGTCTGGACAGAGGTTGCAGAATCGGCTCGAGCATTTACAAATCGCCACTGAAGGTACCTATTATGCAGCAGACGTAAGTGATGGGCATCTTCTATTTGGCTTGAGCCCTTTTTTCCTTTCTGAAGATTCACGTTAAAACTCGGAACAGACGATGACATTCCAACACGACCCACAGGGGTGCTGGGTGAGGTTGGAGTTGATGGCCTTGCCCGAGATGGGCTGGCTACCCCCCTTGATGTAGAGATTGATGGGAGAGAAGCCTTAATGGGTGAGGACGGACGAGATGGCCGGGCACGATGAACTGATGGCGTCCTGCTCGGGTGACTCCATGACGGAGTTCTCTCCAAAACATCTGCAGATGCACCTGCCGCGCTGCTCAGCTCATGATCCAGTCTGCCACTTCCGTCTAATGACGCCCTTCTCGTCAGCCCATTCGCGTTCTGTTGGAGGGCGCCTTTTCTGGATCCATCTGAGATGTGTACTCTCCTGGTTGGTGAAACCCCTCGAGAAGCTGGAGAACCATACACACCAACAGCTCTGGCGATGGACTCCATGCATCTGGCCGTTGGTCTGGAAGAAAACTTGCCGTTGGATGCAGCCGGCCACCGATGCTGATTTGCCGCATGTTTCAAAATTTCCAGTCGATCAGAGGGGTTCTTCCATCTGGAAGGAGCTGTTTTCTCCTCTAATGCCGCGGTGGCTGGCCTTGAGCTGGGATCTGATATGAAGGTAGGACGTCTCTCGGTCGGTTTACCCCTCATGGTAAGGGGAGCTGATGCGGATTCGGGGAGTAATGAAGAAGACAGGTTCCTCATCGAGGGCCACAACCCATCTGGTGCCCGGCCACCACTGAACCTCCTCGAAGAGAGAAGCATGTCCGCCGGCCCGGCGTCATGCACCGGCGTGGACGGCCTCGAGGATGGGGAAGACGATCCCGGGGATCTCGAACTTAGAGGGGACGACGGCGCTGAAGAGCGGGGCGTCGGTGTAGTAGTGGGCCTCCTCTTCTCTGCCGACTGCGAACGCTTGCGTGAAGACGACGGCGGGGACGGAGACACCCTCTCTGCACCCGGCGATGGACATCTCCTGGTTGCAGCCATCGTCGAGCGAGGAGGTATGGTAATGGGGTTGATCCCCACCTTGTACCTGGACGCGACTTCCTTCGTCCGGGGCTTGCGCGACACAGGAACGGGAACGGCATTGTTCTTCTCTGAAAGTGCTAATGGCGGCGGCCTTGCAGCTTCCTCTGCACCTGCGGCCTTCTTCAGCACCGTGGCCCCTGGTGCTTCGTTATCAGAGACGTTCATTCCCTCGCCCATCAAATGCGTCGGGTCCTGAAATCTGCAACAAAGGAAAATGAGATCATGTCGCCAAGAACACGACATTTTTACCGTAGGCAAGAAGGAAGGGATTGAGGTCACCAGAAGAGAGAATAATAGGCAGTGATAAAGATGAGCCTTCCTGTGTGATTGGAGAAAGATGTCAACTTGAATCGAGGAAACCAGTTTGAGCAAGCCATCTCGACGGAAGGGCAATGCAATGAACAAGAAACACAGAGCAAACAAGAAGAAAGCTGTACGATGGTGTGCGATCGGTTGCAACTTGCAAGGCACGAAACCCGGAGAGACGAGTTTATATGTGTGCTACAAAAATGGCTGCATCCATGAAATGACGATCCTCAACCATAGGCATCAGTCGTTTCCATACAAAATTCGGCCTTTTTTTCCCTTGTTCTTTCGTAGACTGTTCTTCTCGCGGGAGAGACATGCGCAACGAAGAGGGCCTTGTAATCTAAGAACGGCCCTCTTCACAGGAAAGTGGAAGGTAGGGATTAAATGGGGGTTGAAGAGGGTGTGCTAGTGCTGCTTCTCGGATGGCAGTGCGCCGACGACCACCATGGCCGCCACTCCAGATCGAAGAGGATAGGAAGTAAACCAACACATCAGAAAATAATAGCTTAATTCTCGAGAATTGTTCTATCATATGGCGAGTTGTTGTTCCCAATCGTCCAAACATCAGAGTTGGTTCTTCCTCCGGCCCCCCCAATAGAGTAATAACAAGATTACGGCTCCAGCAGAGCATTCTCAGAGATCAGGAAAACGAGAAAGTTTCAAGGAACCCACCTTCAAAATGCATCTCCCCGTTCCGGTTTTCTTACGGCGTGAAGGATCCGATGACAAAGGCAAGAAGTCCGGGAGAGAAAGAGGCAGACAGAAGTACGCAGAACAGCGACAATGGCGGCAGGGGATCGCCGGCGCCTCTGTTGCATCACCAGCCAAGAAAGATTGCCCGCAGTCGATGAAAATTTCCTTCTTTTTTTTTCTTTTCTGTGTTGCTAGAGGCTTTCCCGGGACGGGCAGTTCTGCTCGCCGATACGTGCTTCACCTCCTTCCCACGGACGGGGAGAACAACCCTCGCGGCGGAGGAAGCTGCGATGGGCGCTCGCTCCGGCCAGATCGTGCTTGTTGGGAATAACCACCCGTGGGTACCGGCGCCCACCCGTCCCCATCGTTCCCTCGCTCGGCGGCCGAGGCGGTTGCGCAGTCCGGTCGCACGATTAGCTGAGTCGACTCGGCGAGAAAAACTCGGAAGGTTGAGAAATCGCCGGTCGGAGCTGCTCGTCCCTTTGACTCGCCAGGTGCATCCCGGTTTCGGAGTCCCATCTGCCATGCCACGGGTAGGCGATGCCATATGTTCCCGTTAAGGCAGTAACCCGTCACGTTAGCATCCCAGTCAGATTAGCCAAAAATAGAACGACGCCCGAAAGTTCCTCATATGTTTGTCTAAAATGGAGCAGGGTTCAAACAGGATTTTGGCTGCGAATCTCCTTACAAGATGAGCTCAATCTATAATCTATAATCTATAACTAATCTATAGAAGTGAGAATCCCCTTTTTTCGTTCCTCTTCCCATCTCTTGTAAACAACTTTTCACTCTTTTGGCACCTCCTCACACTGCTTGACGTCTCTCCACCCTCATCACATCTCTTGCCTTCACGGGCCTTCGCTCTTGCCGTCGATCCACTGCAGCTCCTCTTATCTCGTAACCTCCCGACTCCACCCGCCTTCTCATTCCCATGATTCAAGCATCTTTCCGCCCTGATTGCACCTCCCGCCTTCGCCAGCCGTCGCTCCCTGCCTACACCCACCATCGCTCCACCGCCGCTCTCCTTCTCTCGTAACACCCTCATCCATCACTCCCTCGTCACTCGGATAATATGAAGTTGCGTCCTTTGGGTTTTCCACGGCCAATCCTACAACCCACCGCAAACTGCACTTACAAAGCAACCACAATGTCCTCCATCTCCGATTAGTTCTATATGCCCAACCATCCCGCCAGCCACCATCCTTCAGTTATTAGACAATCGTTCCACAAGTTCTATGCACACCATCCCCAACCATCGTTCCCCTCTTCCTGTCGGTATATGCAACCGTCTCATGTGTTCCCATGTTTAAAAGCCCACAACCTAATCTTTTCTACCCATCCTGCTTTCTTTGCATCTCTATGTCACGAAGAACATCATGAAACTTTTTTCATCCCATCTTGCTATCTCAACATCTCACATTCACGGAGGACATCAAGATAAGTCCGGGAAGCATTGCATGCGACTTGGATAGGTTCTTAACATCATTGGTATGACATTAATTTTTTTTGGCTTCTTACGTTTTGGTCAGGCGGATATCTGTGGTCTGACTAAAACATTCTTCATGAACTGTTTCTTATAGCCCAGAAATGTTCTTGGATTTCTGGATTCCTGCTGACTGATGAGGTATGTCTTATTATTATTTCTTTGCTTCCTACGTTCTGGATTGGTGGTAACCACCGAATAAGGTCAGTTTACATACTTTGAAATGAGGTTAAAACCGAAAGTGGGATATCTGTGCAGTTTCATTAAAACAATTTTCAAGTCTCCTATGTTTGTATCTGCCTACTGAAGACTACAGCAGGTTCTTTCCATTTTAGGTGAGTCTTATTATTATACTTATCTTGCTTTATACGTTACGGATTGGAGGTTCCAACCGAATTAGTGAATTTACTTACTTTGAAACTTTCAAATTTTAAACTCATGTCCCGAAAACTTCACCGAATTTGTGCCTAGACATCACCGCAGCTTCTTTCCATCTGAGGTATGCCATTTAAAAAAAAAAATTAAACATGAGAATTAGAGTTTTCTCAATATTTGAATTATGCGTGCAAATTTTTCTACTGACTTTTCATATTTTAGATTCGCCTCTTGGGTTCTAGAAAGAAAATTCTTGACCAGTGACTTTGTGGTTCTTTAATGGACATGTCATAATTCTTTGGAGAATATCATAGTATGTGATAAAAAATTTATCTTCCTTAATAAGATACTTTAGTGCAAGTGGGAGATTGATAGAAATGTATGCCCTACAAGCCAATCATATATGATATGATTCGACATTTCTAGAAATATATCATTCTATTAATTAGGCAAATCTTCATTATAAGCTCTTATTAGATGCGAATATAATAATGAAGTCCTTGATCAAATACAATGATGATTAAATCATGATGAGATCATGATAATGAGATTGATCATCTAGATGTATTTGATCTAAATGTTCCTAGTCATAGGATACTTGAGACGGGACATCAAGGATCCGGATAGACTAGTGTATGTGATGTCTTCTCATGTGATGAGGATGACCGATCTCATTGGTCATCAGTGTGGAGACACCGAGATATACATACGAGTGCTCATTAGTTGAATGAGTTCATCGAATCGACCGAATTAGAAACCCCGAATGGTATCTTACCGAACTGTCTATCGGGGTTTTCTATCATCACGGTTGCATGGTTGGACCTTTGACTCCGAGTCGCCAAAGATGCCTTGTTGGGTGGAACTTGTGCTTTGACCATTGACTTATGGATCACAATTTAGATGGTCCTATATAGCGATGGATCGGGTACAAGGAAAATCCGATGGAGGCAATTGAGCGGACAACAAGGGATCATCCACTCTCGGTAAGTGAGAGTGAATGTCCTATGGGATAGTACTCTAAATCCCTGGCCAGGGTAGATAGGATAATTGTAAAAGGAGTTTTACAATTGATCCAATTTCGAGTACATGATCCTATAGAGTCGGTACACTAAGGAGTTGACAGTCGATGCCGTACTCCTTTCCGACCAGGACATTGGATGGATGAGGGTTTATATCCATGTGGTAATTGATGATGGAAAGGCTCAATGGAGATGAGATTATCCCCATAGCCATTTGGGATCATGAGATGTGGCTTGTACCCTTCATGATCGGTAGGCTGATTAATCTGTTATCGGATAACGGATTTAATTAAATTAAATAGAATTGTTCTATTTTATTTAGGCCTCAACCAAATAGGCTATTGGGCCTAGTGGGTCACACACAAAAGGACTTATCCTTGTGATTTTAAGAGGTATGTCTTATTATTATTTCTTTGCTTCCTACGTTAGAATGGTGATAACCACTGAATAAGGTCAATTTACATACTTCGAAACAAGATTAAAATCTAAGAGTAAGATATCTTTGTGATTTGACTAAAACAATTTACAGGTCTCCTGAGTTTTGGATCTACCTACTGAAGACTACAACAGATTCTTTCCATTTGAGATGATTATCATCATCACCATCATCATCATCTTGCTTCCTACGTTCTGGATCGGAGGTATCAACTGAATTAGGTGAATTTACATACTTTGAAACTTTCGTATTTTGAACTCATGCCCCATAAACTTCACTGATTTTGTATCTACACACTACTACCGTTTCTTTCCATATGAGGTATGTTTTTTTTAAAATTTTACACGAGAATTAGAGTTTTCTTAATAGTTGAATTACATGGATGGGTTTAAACTTCATTGTCTTAAAAGATTTAAGAACTTGGTGTTCTGTTTTAACATTTCTTATCTTAGAGTTCACTGAAATGTCATATAAATTTTATCTACCTTCCTCATAAGTACACGTGCAAATTTTTCTACTGAATTTTCAGATTTAAAATTTGGCTCTTGGGTTTTAAAAAGAAAATTCTTGATGTGTGACTTTGTGGTTATTAAATGGACATATCATAATTCTTTGGAGAATAATGTAATATGTGATAAAAATTATACCTTCCTTAAGAAGTACATGTGTAAATTTCTTGATCAATTTCCAGATTTGAGATATGGCATTTCTAGCTTGTGACATGCTTAGCTTCGATTCTTAGGCTCTTGGGTATCTAAAAAATAATCTAGAACTGTGACTTTGCGGTTATTTAATGGTCATATAAATTTTAGCTTCCTTAATAAGTACATGCACAAATTTTCCTAATAAGTTTCTAGATTTTAGATATGGCTTTAGAATTTCTTTTAAAAAAAATTTCATGACCTGTGACTTGTGGTTATATAATGAGCATATGAGATTTTTTTAGCATCCTTAGTTTAAGCTTAGAAGTTTATACGAAGTTATTTTGAAAACAAATTTTTAGCTTGTGGCATGCTTGGCTCTGGATTCTAAAAAGAGATGTTTTATATATTTTAATTGCATGGATGGATTGTAACTTGGTTGTCTTACAAGATTTTAGAACCTAGATATTAAAATTTCTCATCTTAGAGTTCACTTTGAAATGTCATAAAAATTTTATGAGCCTGCATAAGTTCACCCGCAAATTTTTCTACTGAATTTACATATTTAAGATTTTGAGCTTGTGGCATGCTTGGCTCTGGATTCTAAAAAGAGATGTTTTATATATTTTAATTGCATGGATGGATTGTAACTTGGTTGTCTTACAAGATTCTAGAACCTTGATATTAAAATTTCTCATCGTAGAGTTCACTTTGAAATGTCATAAAAATTTTATGAGCCCGCATAAGTTCACACACGAATTTTTCTCTTGAATTTACATATTTAAGATTTGGCTCTCTCAAATATGTTGTATTAATTTTAAATTAAACTTTCAACTTTAGTAAACTCTCAGTATAAGTATGTATATTTGAAATTCATCTTGCTGATTTTAAGGCATTCTGGCATTTACGGACCTTTATGCCCTGTTTGGTAACAGTATCAAGCACCTGTATCAATATCAGTTTTAAAACTGATATTGATACTCTGCATCGGTAGGTGTTTGGATATCACTATTAATTTTAAGATTGATAGTTAAAAAAAATATCAAAAACAATACAGCTCAGGACCTGTATTGAAATCACCCCGCAGACGTCTCCCCCGCGGCCGTCCCTCCCCGAGTCTCTCCCCGCCGTCGCCCCCCTCGCGGCAGACGCTCCCCCCCGCGGCCGTCCCCCTCCCGGCGGCCGTCTTCCCCGAGTCCCCCTCCCCCCGTCGCCCCCTCCCCCGAGGCGGACGGCGGCCGTCGCCCCCCATCGCCCCCCCGGACCGCGAGACGCCTCCCCTCCGCGGCCGTCCCCCCCGTCCTCCCCCCCGTCCTCCCCCCCGCGGACCGCGAGATGCCTCCCCCGAGTCCCCCCGTCGCCCCCCTCCCCCGCGGCGGACGCCGTCGCACCCCCCCCCCCCGCGGACCGCGACGCCTCCCCTCCGCGGCCGTGAAGACGGCGGTCGCCCATCCCGCCCCCTCTGCCCCGCGGAAGACGGCGGTCACCCATCCCGCTCCCCCTCCTCCGCGGCCGTCCCCCCATCCTCCCCCCCCCCCCCCCCGCGCGGACGGCGGTTGCCTCCCCCCGAGTCCCCCCGTCGCCCCCTCCCCCGCGACGGACGCCGTCGCATCCCCCCCCCCCCGCGGACCGCGGACGCCTCCCCTCCGCGGCCGTGCCCTCCTCCCCCCGTCGCCCCCTGCGCCGCAGCGGACGGCGGTCGCCTCCCCCCCGCGGACCGCACGCCTCCCCTCCGCGGCCGTGCCCTCCTCCCCCCGTCGCCCCTCTCGCCCCCGCAGCGGACGGCGGTCGCCTCCCCCCTCGGACCGCGAGACGCCTCCCCTCCGCGCGGCCGTGCCCCTCCTCCCCCCGTTGCCCCTCGCCCCGCGGCGGACGGTGGTCGCCTCCCCCCCCCGCAGAGCAACTGGAGCCCGCGGACGCCGTATTCGGGAAAGTATCATCTAATACCAAACACTTCAAAAATTCGATACTGTCAACTTTAATGTTGATATTTCAACTTCAAAAAATATCAATATCAAAATTAATATCATATCATTTATAATACTCTAAACAAACAGGGTGTTAAGTACTACTCCCCCCTCCAGCCCTTTGTTTCTCAACAACCACTTAATAATATTACACTATTCATCTACAGCTTTCTCACACTTCCTATCTTGTAGCAACTGGATTATTAGCTTAGATTAGTGGCATCTTCAAATTTTTTTTGTAGTTTAAGCATAGAAATTTTAAGCTTTGATGTCCTCAGACACTTATGGGGTGTTTGGTTGCATGATAATTGAGGTTTTTATTTTAATTTTTAAAAATTGTAAGAAAACTTGTTAAAAGAGGTGTTTGATAACCATGACAATTTTATGTTTTGAAAGTGATTTTCTTCTTAAACAAAAAAAGAGGGTCTCACCTCTTTCTTTTTTCTTGTGGTCCCCCACTTTATTTGGTCATGTGCGGTGGTTACTCTTTTTTGTAATCACATCCCTCCAAACATGATAATTTTATGTCATGAGTTGGTTTACTTTTTATTTTAATACAATTTTTTATCATGAAAGTGTACAAAAAATTATCATGCAACCAAACACCCCATTAGAGTTTATTCATCTCATCTCATTTTCATATTTTGTTTTCAATCCTAAATCTTCGTAGATATGTCGTATAAATTTTAACTTCCTTCATAAGTACCCATGCAAATTTCTTGGGTTTCTTAAAAAGGTTTATTGATCCGTAACTTGTGATTATTTAATGAGAATATCTTAGAGTACATTGTAATATGTCATATAAATTTAACCAATCTCATAAGACAGGATTAGGCTTGATCCTGAATAGCTAAAACATAATTAGGCATTTTATTGGATTAGGCAATGACAGGATTAGGCCTGATCCTGATCCTAAATTTTATTGCACCAAATTTCTTGAATGAACAAAACTCTGCTTCAAATGTCATGGGGGACTGTCCACACTTCCACTATGGGTAGGTAGTTGGGATGGCCATTGGGTGGTGCCTGCTGGCGATGGGGGGTGGCTTACGTTGCAGCCTT
This sequence comes from Cryptocoryne crispatula var. balansae, assembly GCA_036172225.1. Lineage (NCBI taxonomy): Eukaryota > Viridiplantae > Streptophyta > Magnoliopsida > Alismatales > Araceae > Cryptocoryne > Cryptocoryne crispatula. The sequence continues at coordinate 28,953,670 of CM069921.1, forward strand.
CTACTGCTGTGTCGGAGGTGCCGATCATGTTGGGATCTGTCTCAAGTGATCCGAATTTGGATGATCCGGACCGATTTGGAGACCACCGACTACCATATCTAGCCTAATCCTCCGAAAGCTGGCCCTTCGATTGGTCTTCCCCTGGATTGGCTGGCACCAAACTACAACCAAGGTGCTGATCATGTTGGGATCTGTCTCAAGTGATCTGAATTTGGATGATTTGGACTGATTTGGTGACCAGTCATATCTAGCCTGATCCTCCGAAAGCTGGCCCTTGGATTGGGCTTCCCCTGGATTGACTGGCACCAAACTACAACCAAGGTGCTGATCATGTTGGGATCTGTCTCAAGTGATCTGAATTTGGATGATCCGGACCGATTTGGTGACCAGTCATATCTAGCCTGATCCTCCGAAAGCTGGCCCTTGGATTGAGCTTCCCCTGGATTGGCTGGCACCAAACTACAACCAAATGGGTATTGCACGTGATGGAGGTATGGAGGGGTCAGTTTGTGATGGTTTTTCCCGTTGCACCTGCCTTGCTCTCCTTTGTTATTCTCTCTTTTCTTGCTTCAATTGAATGAATGCTCTTCTTATATGTCCATTTATGCTCTGGTCGATGGACGAGAATTCTATGGAGTTTGAATCCAAGTCAAATTTGGTCTGTTTGTGTCCAATCCCGACCAGGATTCTGGTTTCTAAGACATTTGTGTTACTGATCCAAGTTTTTTATTTGGATTACTTTTGTTCAAATTCTAATGGGAATTTGCTTGTACATGTACTTGCTGGGTACAGTGGGAATAGTATATGCCAAAATTGTGATTTCGTTATTCGTGTCTTAAGACATGGAAAGTAGGTTTAAATATTAAAGCATAACAATAAACAAACATAATGAAGAAAAAGTTTGAGCCATAGCTTCCTCAAAAGGATGGATCCTTTACACCTAGAACACGAAAAATGTTTTTGATTCCAACGGCTTAAGTTTTTCCATGTGATTAGAGAATAAGCATTGGTTATGTAATTTATGTTAAATAAAATCATTGTGATTATCTATAAATTTAAAGTTCTGTGTTTTTGTGTTAATAAAAAATTTGGACAGAGATACACATTAAACATCTGTACATTTTTTGTACTTTTTTGGATTACAACTAACATATTATACCAAACACTTGTTCTTAAATATTCTCTTTGCGTGAATAGTCTTATCATATTTCTCTATTTCTGAGGTCGGATTGATATTTACGGTACCTTTTTATGAATTGGAAAAGATAATGATTATCTTATTTAAATTAATATTTCGGTAATGGAGTTTGTGATGGTAATTATGTGACTTTTATATGGAAGATACTTGTGAATGTTAATTTCAACGTATCAATTTTGTCTATGGTTTTACGAATTTTGTGAATGTTAATTTCAACATATCATCGGTTACCTGCAGGCGATCAGTTACTAGAGGGTTATAAGCTTTCCGTTGTTGTTTTATTTTCTTTTAAGTAGCCCAACAAATATTAATTAATGTTAAAGTTTAATAATTATTAAATATAAAATTAATAACTTAAAAATTATAATAATTTAAAGTCTAAACTCATGATGCGTGATGTATACGTAGTATTTTATAAGGCTGTTAATATCTAAATAAATAATTAAAATACCTTGAACTAAAATACTAATTATATTAAATTTACATATACAATAAACACTTTAAACAAACAATTTATATTTTAAATAAATATATACATCCGACAAATTAATTATGATACATGTATAAAATAGTTTTAATTACTCCACGTATACGTGCGAAGCACGTTTTCTTCTGACTAGTGTTTTATATGAAACCAAGTGCCTTAATTTCTAGTAGCCGTAAGATATTCTGGTTTTATATTTAACTAGTCATGAAACCGTGCTTCGCACGTGTACGCATATATTAAAAAATTTAAAGTTAATTTTTAAATAATTATACTTATATAATATTTGATGAAATATGTATATATCAACTAATAAATTAAAGATATGACATTTTAAAATAAAACTAAAATTATGTTAAATATAATACCATTTTATTAATAATTAAAATTTATTAATTTAAACATATGTTTTGAGTAAAATAATATGATACTTAAATTACATTTGATAACATTGAACTAACTTGTTTTGTTTGATTCAAAATTTACACACATGAAACTAATTGATACAGTCTTAACGATCATCTAGGTATAAGAAAAATCACGAGTGTTTCAACCATCATTTTTAACTTACTTAAATCAGAGACATACTGTACAGGAGCTCCCATTAAGAAAATGTATACCTGTTTAAAGTAAATAAATAAATACATTAAAATAATTTTTAGTAGTGATATGAGATTTATTATCTTACTTATTAATAAAAAAATATAATTAAAATAATTATTCTATAAACATTTTAGTCTTGAATTAGTTTGAGAAAAACACAATTTTCTATATAATTAAATTTATGTATTTATTATAATATTTTGTGTAAATATTATGTATATTAAATTTGTATATACTTTGATCTTGTCCAAGTCATGTTTGATGTAAATTTTTTTAATTAAATATTGATTTGGATGTTTTATCAAACAAATTAATCATTTATATCTTAACAAAATTCATGATTTTTTTACCACCGACAAAGATGTTACAGTGAAATTAAGAATTTAAAATTTCAGATTAAACCAAAACAAGCATCATCTTATTGTCAATTACGGCCAAAATGTACAAGTAATTTATACAAGTAATTTAAACTACTTAATACTATGTCAGAACATATCAAGGACATAAATTAGCTATTGAAGTCAATACTAACAATATGAAAATACATAATATGTCCACAAAAAGTGAAACCATCAAGAATATATAAGAGCTTTATACAATATTAGGGGATGCTTGAGTTACTCCACATTGCCCTTTGACTTGTAAGAATGCGGAGCTTATCACTTCTCGGACAACATGGATGATCCTAGGATTCAGTGGGTTTCTCCTGGTATCACAGACAGAATGTGTTCACTGATTTGCCACCTTGGATCTTCACTTCTGCCTTTATGGTACAGATTATTCTATGGGAAGATGCGAATAATGCAGGATAGCAAGTGAAGATACAAGGTTAACATGCTAAATGGTCATAGGTTTTTCATTTCTATCTTTATGACACATATTTAGACATATTAACTTCAATCAATTGTGATTTAATATCAAGTTATCAAATGATGTACAATACAGATTTAAGTAACTTGGAATATTACTTAATTATGCTCCAAAATTAACATGCCAAATCATATTTCAATCTAATTTATCTATTAATGATTTTTAAGATCATTCTTAACATGGATCAGATATAAATATGATCATAAAAGAATTATAATTCTATTTTCATAATTTAATAGAAACAATACATTTAATCATCACCATATTTAACTAGATTAGATCAACCACATTTATCACTAACTAATGTAATTCATGAAAATAACTAAAATTATGTATTAATGACATGAATGACTTTTAAATAATCCCATATTAATTGATATATCTAGATGCTATAAAAATTGGAAAGTCTATCTTGATGAAGTCGATAATTATTTTAAACCCTCAATTGCATTAACCGTGGGTCGGTCGAGGCTATGGCGAAACTCGAATGCCATGTAGCCCGGTTAGCATTTAAAGAATAAATAATTAATTTAGATGATTAATTTGATTTACTAAATAATTAAGGAAAATAAGTGAGAGAAAAAGAGTAGGAGAGAGAAAAAATGTGTGTGAGAGAGAGAGCGAAAGAGTGAGATAGAAGGGAGAGAGAGAGAGAGTGAGAGAGGGAGAGAGAAAACGAGAGGGCGTGAGAAAGAGAGTGGCGCAAAGCACTGTGCCTGGCAGCAGCACGTGCACGAAGTGCGCACGTGCACGGGAGCCGCGCCAGTGGCGCAAGCAGAGAGGGGCGTGGTGGATGTCAAGCTTGTGTGGCACACGGGATGGAGAAGAGAGAGAGGGGGGATGGGGGTTGTGGCGACCGTAGAGGTGGCTCACGGCCGCGGGCACACACTCGCGGGGAAAAGCCACGCGGGTGGCTCAAAAACTAGGGGGAAGAGAGAGATAGATAGATAGAGAGAGAGAGAGAGAGGGGATGACGAGGCAAAAAGGGAGATGGCGAACCCTCACAGCTAGGGCTGTAAATGGAGTGGATACCGAGCGGATATGACATTTTCGTATCCGCTCCGTTTAGTTATTCGGATAATCCATATTCGTTCCAAATCGGATACGAATACGGATCGGATATTATAAGTCGGATAATCTTCGGATTCGGAGCGGATACGGATAATTCCGCTTGGGAATATTAATTAAATATTATTTAATTAATATATTTAATAATATACAAATACATAGAAATAAAAATATTAAATATTAAATTTATCATATATTTATCAACATTAACTTAGTATATTAATATATAATAAAGAATACTTAATCATATTTGTAAATATAATAATTTTAAATATATAATTATATATATTATGTATATATTATCAAAGATAGATTCAGAGCGGATCTTAAACGGAGCGGAGCGGGTATTTCCGTGTCCCCTCCGATTAACATTCGGATAATATCCGTATCCGGATATCCGATCCGACGGATATCTAAAATCGAATATTATTCGCCTAAACGGATATGAATTCGGAGCGAATCCGAATTTTATCCGTATCCGTTTACAGCCTACTCACAACGACAACACGTCAACGACAAGGCCAGAGAGGAAAAGAAGAAGAGGAGGGAGGCTGGACCATGAGGGCTTTTCCATGATGCACTCTTGGAATCATTAACATGGAGGAATACCAGAAAATTTAGGACCACGTAAGAACATGATAAAGATCTTCCGATCTCACCCGCTCCGGTGAATGGCTTCACCCTACTTGCTGCCAAGATTGTAGACTCTTCCCTATCTCTCCCCATTCACCCTACTTGCTGCCAAAGGTTGTAGACTCTTCCATATCTCTCCCCAGCTCCCTCCTCTCTCTTCTCTTAAATGTTGCCGTTGATGGCCTGCAGACAAGCGGGATTGATCGACGTTCCTCGCATTGATCCATTCTCCCACTGTCTCACAAGGTACGTATTTCCCCTGTGCCTTCATTTCTGCACCCCACCTAGATTGAGACATAAGTTCCAGCAAGAAAGCTTCTTCTTATCATGGCGTTGCTAGTAAGGCTGTTCACTATTTGGTTCAACCCGAAAAATCAAATCAGAAACTTGATTCGGTTTGATTTGGTTTGAACTACTGATCGGTTTAGTCTGATTTCTAGAACCCTTTAAACCAAACCAACCCAAACCGCTAAATCAAAGAACACGAATTAGATTAAATATTTTATTTTAAGTTATATATAATACAATATTTATGTATCTTTTCTTATAAAAATAAACTTGTTTCAAGAATTTTAAAGATAAATTAATAAAATGTATAAACAAATACACAAAATTTTAATAGAATGTAATTTAAAACAAATAAAATGAAATTATATATTGACATATTTACTCTACCTTAATAAATTATGATTTGAACTGGACCAAACCAAACCAAACCAAATTAATTTGGTTTGGGAGATAATTTGATTTGATTTGGTTTAAAAAAAAATATTTAGAAACCAAACTAAATCAGACCATGAACACTCCTAATTGTTGGCCCAAGCCACCGGCTGCATTCACGGCAGAAGCGGAGACGGAGATGTCATCATCTCGTGGGCGAACGTGAGTCTCAAGGGGGCCTCATGGGGGAGTTGCACGCGGGGACCGGGAAGCGCCCCGCCTGATCGTGGTCTCTAAGGCCGACGACGGTGACTATGTGATGGTGCCGGTGCAGGGAGCCGTCGATTTGGTCCCCAACGGCAATGGCGGGAGGGTCAAGATCTACATATTGCTAGGGGGATGTCCAACTTATAAAATCCTGGATCCTTCGTGAGGGCCATGGAGGGTGAGAGACGTTGGGGCAAAGGAGAACAACAATGTACCTGGACAACAAGTGGAGCAGATAGATGTGGGTCTAAAGGGGGACCTCTTGGGGGAGTCGCGCGCGGGGGATTGGGAAGCACCCTGCTTGATCATGGTCTCCAAGGCCGGCGACAGTGACTCTGAGACGGTGTAGGGAGCCATCGACTTGGTCCCCGATGGCAATGGCGAGAGGGTCAAGATCTACGTACTGCCAGGGGAATGTCCAACTTATAAAATCCCTGATCCTTCGCAAGGGTCACGAAGGGTGAGAGACGTGGGGGCCAAGGAGAACAACAATGTACCTAGACAACAAGTGGAGCAGATACATAGAACGAAAAACAGAGATCGCCGCTTCTATCTATATATATACTAGGTATGATTATTGAATTGTGTAAAAAAGTAGTTCTTACGATGAGTGTAGTACTGTTGTTCCTAAACCAGTTTGAAAGTTGTTTACTTACGTCAAAACTTTGCTCAAATCGACTGAGATCACAATTGGAAACTGCTTAATAGCTCGGATCTTAATTTTTTAAAGTTGACCTTTTAGATAAGATGAACATAAATGAATAGTTTAAGAAAATTTTGTAGTTTATTTGGAAAAATAAAACCTAAGGTGAAATTTGTAGAAAGAAATACAACAAGAGATTGAAATATACATGAATAAAAAAGAACGACCGCCAAAACTATAATTACGACTCATAGATGATAAGAATCGTTAAATAATAATTCAACAGTATGCATTGATAATCAAATATTAGAGGTTGAAGAGAGAGCGATTAGCCAATTACTCATAAAACATGAAGAATTGAGTAATAAAAAGACGACGATGGTCAATGAGAAATAATAGTAGTGCACGTCAATATTAAGATTTTTAAAATGATTATTAGGAACTTTATAGGGTGTTTGGTTGCATGATAATGGAGGTTTTTATTTTAATTTTTAAAAATTGTAAGAAAACTTATTAAAAGAGGTGTTTGGCAACCATGACAAATTTATGTTTTGAAAGTAATTTTCTTCTTAAACAGAAAAAGAGGGTCTCACCTCTTTCTTTTTTCTTGTGGTCCCCCCACTTTGTTTGGTCATGGATATTTGTTACTTTTTTTGTTATCACATCTATCCAAACATGATAATTTTATGTCATGAGTTGATTCACTTTTTATTTTAATATAATTTTTTATCATGAAAGTGTACAAAAAATTATCATGCAATCAAACACCCCATTAGGTGTTGTTTGTTTAGGTTTAATATGAAATTTTAAAATTTTAATTTTATCTCTGATCACTTAATTTGTGGTGAATTTTAGTACTTAATCCCATTAAGATGTTAACCGTAATAATACGACAATTCCATCTTAAAGCACATGGACCGAGGAGACATGTTTAGGCTCTCAATGTTTAATTAAAAAAAATTATTTCAAATCACTTATTTTTAAAATATTATTTTAGATTTAAGATATATACTTAGATAATGTTTAAGTGATTTTACCAAATGGACTGTAACATCATGGAGTCAGAAATCAGATGTACATTAAGTTGAATAAAACAGCCTCTTAATGTCATGATCTGGAAACTTAAGCAATGGAGAATTCTGACATTGTGACAACATGATAAAATCTTCTATGAATAATGTTTGATTTGATCAATACATCAGAATTTCATTAACATTAAACAACAGATAACTGATCTGAGTCATATTACAACTTGAAGTATACCATGTTAGATCGTCTAAAACAACTATTATCTTAGTTAAAATTGCCAAATTTATTTGACTAGCTAAACCTTACAATCTACTAGATGGCTGATTAGTAGGACTCCATCTCGTATGTTAGGCTTCATGAAATCTGCAAAAACACATTTTACAAAAATCGATGGTGAGTCATATGGACTTAGTGAGTATTGTAGGTGGAATGGATGTGGATGGATTCCTCTTCACCCCATGAAGTGACACCTTGGCATCACTCTGGTACCGGAGGACTTGTTCAAAGGGTGATGAGGGAACCACCTACCAACATCTTGTGGTGGCCGTAGTGCGATACAAACATAGTGGGGATAGATCGATGTAACGATGCACACAAATTAAAAACAAGGTTGGATATAAATATTAGTTAAAACACAAGTTTAAACATGTTAGGACTCAACATGACTTGCATGGAATGATGGCTATTGATTTACAGAAATGTGAATGTATTATAAGCAAATAGTTGAAGTTTAACATTGTACAACAGGTGAATTTACCCATATAGGAATCATAATCTCTACGTACACAATTTTGGCCTATTTGCACGTCAAAAAATTGCCTGAAGTATCTAATTTTATTGAAGGGGTTCTCAAGTTTGATATCTTTCCAAATTTATGGTCTTCAACATCAGACACAATACATATATTAATACAAACTCTCTCTCTCTCTCTCTCTCTCTCTCTCTCTCTCTCTTATTGAGAAAGCATCCAAGTCTAGGGTGCAAGTTCCCTAGTGACAAGGTGCTTCCATAGCATGATTTTGAAAATGAAAACTTTTCTCTTTCTAATCTTTATGCACTTTGTAAAAGAACTAAGGTGTTTTCCTCCATCAAATCCTTTGCGAAAATTAGTAGAGTACCTTGTTCTTGCAGAAATTGGTGGATCTCTCTCAACATAATCTCTTCCCCAATGGTGTCCACATCAAGGAGGGATTGCACGAATGTGGCACGGAGCCTCTATGAGGTTCTTGGGCACATTATAGGCCATGTTGCATCTAGGAAGGTAAGTTTTCTTGTTCTCTTGTGTGGATTCTACATTTTCTTTGTAATTTTCCAATGTTTCCATATTTTATTGGTAGAATTGTGATGATGGTGGGTAGCTTAAACTATAAGCATTTTAGAGTTCACTCACCTTAGGGTTTGGCATGCATGTTCTAGCCCTAGTTACTTTGACTGATAGAAATGTATGCTCTACAAGTCAATCATATGTGATATATTTTACATTTCTTATAATATCTTATTCAGAATTAATGATATTTTTTTATTACTTGTACTATCTAAATGTGTTTATCGTAATGAAGTCCTAAGTCACATGCAATGATGATTGAATCATGATGAGATCATGATAATGAGATCAATCATCTAGAAGTATATAATCTAAATGTTCATAGTCATAGGATTCTTGAGACATGATATTAAGGATCTGGTAAGACTAGTGTATATGATATCTTCTCATATGATGAGGGTGTTTGGTCTCATTAGTCATTAGTGTGAGGACACTAAGATACATGTGCAGATGCTCATTAGAAAAATGAGTTCACTGAATTGACTATTATAGAATCCCTCAATGGTATCTTACTGAACTGTCGATCAAAGTATTCTATCATCACGATTGCATGGTTGATCTTTGACCTGAGTCACCAAAGATGTCTTGCCGGGCATACTATATACTTTGACTATTGACTTATGGATCACTTAGTATTGTGGTCTTGTATAGTTAATAGATTGGGTATAGGGGAAATTTTATGGAGGCAATTGAGCAGGCAATAGAGAATCATCCACTCTCGGTAAGAGAGAGAAAATGTCCTATGGATGGTACTCTAAATCATTGGCCAAGATAGATATGATAATTAGAAAAGATTTTTTCAATTAATCCAATTATGAGTACAAGATTCTATGGTGTCAAAATATCTAGAAGTTGACAATTGATGCCATACTCTTATTTGACCGAGACATTGGATGAATGAAGATTTATATCTATGTGGTAACCGATGGTTGAAAGACTCTTTGGAGAGAAGTTTATCTCTGAAGTCATTTGGGATCATAAGATGTGTCTTGTAACCTTTATGATTGGTAGGCCATCAAATCTATTATGTGATATTAGATTTATTTTAAAAGAAGTTATTTTTTTAATTAGGCCTCAACCAAATGAGCTCTTAGGCCTAGTAGGTCACACATATATGGACTAATTCGTACGTTTAGGGGCTTGGATTAATTTATAAGAACAAGGAGGGATTTTTGTGAAAAACTTTGAGTTCTATCATAAACCCTATCAAGCCAAGGGAGCTCTCTGTGCCCCAGCCACCCTTCTTCGTTGTCTCCTACCCCAGTAGTCACCATTGGATGGTAGAGCTTTGTTCAAGATGAGTGGTTGACACCGACGCGAAGGAGAACCCGACTTTAGATGCAATTTGTGTGGATATGACTAGAGGCCGCACACTTGAGCATCTTGGAGAGTATGAGAATGCTTGATCTTTTTCGAACTATAGGCATTATTTGAATCCCATAAAGGTACGTGTTCAAAATCATTTTGAATACTGATTTTTTCAACGTCGTTCAATTTCGATCAAGACCAAGACATTGATATACAAGGAATTAGAAATCTTTTGTTGCACCAATATGATTGGATCGATTCCTTACAGGCTTTCTAATTGCGTATTTCACTCATTTCAATATGTTTTGCTTTGGATAACCCAAATCTTCTAGGCCCAAGTGGTATGGCCAACTCCTCTAGATTGCCATGTTGATGAGGGTAATTCATTTGAATGCTCTTGACATACCTTTTAGCTGGAGAATGCAAGGATTACTTGTTCATACTACTCATGTCATAAAGTACTTTTGGGATTTTGGCATTCTTAGAGTGTTGGTCGAGTTGTGGCACCTGGACACACCTTTGTGCTTAGTACCTTTGAATGTTCCAATGCTGGAAGAGGTCAACTTATTGTTGGGCCTGGGCTATACTATAAGGTGGTAGGAGGGCAAGATGTTTATCACTCTTGAGCCTCTCTCTAGCTTTGAAATTTTGTAGGAGTTTATGAGTTTTCTTGCGGCACAGTTGATGATCACATGGGCACATAGTTTTATAAATGCTTGTTGAGTGGTATGTTAATGTCATAGAAGGTGCTTGAATGAATGAGAAACTTTTGATTATTAGCTTCAAAGGGGTGACCACTTGTATGCTTGATGTGCTTCTCTTTCCTACTAAGGATGGATACCTTGAGCCTTATTAGCTACCTTGCATCAAAGAGATTTGGAAGGGAGAGCGAGTTGCATTGTTGATGTTTGGCTACTTGTACAATAGTTTGACAGTTGAGAGTCTAGGCAGGCCTCCTTTTAGAAGCATTCTTTTGTTGATGAACTAGGCTAAATGGCACTTCAAGTTTGATCTAGCTGGTAATAGTTCTACTATTTCTAGGATCTTCAAGCATTGTCTGCTTCAGCCATTCTTGTCGAGGCTCAACATGGATGAGAAGATGACCAACAAGTGTGCCCACCTACAGCTGAAGAAGTGGCATGATTGGTGTCCCTACTTTGTTGGGATGACTCATGCCAGCTTCTTGTATGCTTCTATGGCCATGTTGTAGAGAGATATTTAGATCTACTTTAAAGCTAGCGCAAACCTCCACTTGATCATGTGCACTTCCTTTATGTTGAACAACTCCTACATGTGCCTTGCTCAGCTTGGGTTGCCTCGGCACATGCTCTCTTCAATCTCACATAGACCTCTTATAAAGAACATATAGTTCAGTTCAGTAAAGGACAACAAGGATGCCCAGGGCATCATTACATTGTGGAGAACAAGTCGGGTGTTCTGGCCAAGCTTGACAATTGAAAAGCTTGAAGCCTAGAAATGTGATTACATTGCCAAGTAGAGAAAGTTGTGTGCCGGATGTATTTCTTTGTTTTTCATGTATGTTAGTGGTCTATCTAAACTTTGTCAACTTTGAATGACTAAAACTTTTTAAAATTATTTTTTAATAAAAATCATGAGTAATTTATAAGCATCTATGCCACTATTCTTCATGATTGTTAAAATTTTTTTATAAAATTTTGAAATATTTTATGATTATTTTAATGATTCTCAAGACATTCCTAATGGTTTTCTTATTTTTCCATAGAAATTGTCATATTTATTTTATATTATATTTTTGTGAGTTTTTTTATTTTTGTTGTTTTGGTGATTTTTTTCCAACACTTACAAGGACCCACCCAAGCCTTCAAACCATTCGAAAAGCACCTCCCAAAAGTCTCGAAACCCACAACTTAATCCTTCATAAATAGATTTTCTCCAAACATTAGGAGACTCTACAAATTGTTCCTCTTACATCCAGGGCCAAATCTCCCTTCTAATAGCTTCCCTATAGTATATGATGCTATACTTTCTCTAGTTTTAATGTTGCTTTTACTTGTTTTTTTATTTTCTTGTGGACATTTTTAGGTTGATCTGGTCGAGGTGAAGCTCCATACATCATCAACAGTATTAAGGCAAATCCAAGCTCTCTTCTTTCGGCTGGCCAAGAGGGGAGAAGTCAAAATCTAAACACGTCTCCCCATTCAAAGGTGCAATAGTCACTTTCATTTCCATTTCCTTCTACTTTTCACTTTGCAGCCCATAGCTCCTGGCGACTACAAACTGATAGAAATGTATGCCCTACAAGCCAATCATATATGCTATGATTCGACATTTCTAGAAATATCTCATTCTATTAATTAGGAAAATCTTCATTATAAGCTCTTATTAGATGCGAATATAATAATGAAGTCCTTGATCAAATACAATGATGATTAAATCATGATGAGATCATGATAATGAGATTGATCATCTAGATGTATTTGATCTAAATGTTCCTAGTCATAGGATACTTGAGACGGGACATCAAGGATCCGGATAGACTAGTGTATGTGATGTCTTCTCATGTGATGAGGATGACCGATCTCATTGGTCATCAGTGTGGAGACACTGAGATATACATACAGGTGCTCATTAGTTGAATGAGTTCACTGAACTGACCGAATTAGAAACTCTGAATGGTATCTTACCGAACTGTCTATCAGGGTTTTCTATCATCACGGTTGCATGGTTGGACCTTTGACCTGAGTCGCCAAAGATGCCTTGTTGGGTGGAACTTGTGCTTTGACCATTGACTTATGGATCACAATTTAGATGATCCTATATAGCGATGGATCGGGTACAAGGAAAATCCGATGGAGGCAATTGAGCGGACAACAAGGGATCATCCACTCTCGGTAAGTGAGAGTGAATGTCCTATGGGATAGTACTCTAAATCCCTGGCCAGGGTAGATAGGATAATTGTAAAAGGAGTTTTACAATTGATCCAATTCCGAGTACATGATCCTATAGAGTCGGTACACTAAGGAGTTGACAGTCGATGCCGTACTCCTTTCCGACCGGGACATTGGATGGATGAGGGTTTATATCCATGTGGTAACTGATGATGGAAAGGCTCAATGGAGATGAGATTATCCCCATAGCCATTTGGGATCATGGGATGTGGCTTGTACCCTTCATGATCGGTAGGCCGATTAATACGTTATCGGATAACGGATTTAATTAAATTAAATAGAATTGTTCTATTTTATTTAGGCCTCAACCAAATAGGCTATTGGGCCTAGTGGGTCACACACAAAAGGACTTATCCACAAGTTCAGGGGCAAGGGCGTAATTTATAGAGATTTTGGGTTTTTATGAAAAATTCCATAATTCTCTATAAATACTAATGGTTTCAGCCAAACCCCATCAAGCCAAGGGTGAAAACCACGTCCCAAGCCTCCTCCCTACTTCCTCCTCTCTCTAGAAGGTGTCCATGGTCGATGGAGCCCCGTTCGGGAAGAGTTCTCGAGGCCGGCGTGAAGGGAGAACCTGCTGTGGATGAAGTTCGTGTGGATACTGCTGGAGACCGGACACTTGAACGGTTTGTATAGCTTGAGAATCTCATCTCCTTCCTCTCCATGGGATTATATGAATCCCTATCAGGTATATTCGAACCCGATTTGATCGGTTTTCGGTTTTCATCGTTCGGTTCTGATTGAGACGGATTCTAAAGGAACCCATAGGAATCGTCGCTTACGCTGCACCAAATTTTAATGGACGATTCCTTACAGTGGTATCAGATCCCGGTTCAAGTCTCGGTCGAAACCGACGTCGAATTGACATTATTTCATGTTATTTATGTGTTCCCGAATCTGTGCAAACGTCTGTTTTGACGAGGCCACCATATTCTGTGTATGACTCAGATAATAGATTGGTTAGATTTGGTAGAATCTAGTGATATAGTTATTTCCAACTCCGCAAACCGTTTGAAGTTTGGATATCTTTAGTGTTCGGGAGAAGCCTCAAAAGTTGGTGTTTCTGTCATGCCCGAACCGACACCCGGATTTGGGGATTTTGTGAAATCTCCGTCCACAGAAGAAATTGAGGCATGTAAAAGGTTAATAAGATGGGTAATATGATTAACTAACCTTTACATTTGATATCCAGCTTTGAACGACGGCGGAGGATGAGAATTTTGAGTTTTCCAACGAACTAGGGTTCTGCGGAATCTGGCGGCGCCGACTTGTTTCTTCCTGATTTCCCGTTGATATAGAATTTTTATCTGAAGATATATATACATATTTACAAACGTCATATGATGAGGATTTTAAATTGTATTTTTGGAGAATATTTGGCTTCCTGGATAAGGAGTTATCCTCGTTACAAAATTGGGATTTCTGCTACAGAATTTGGGTGACCGCCGCCTCTTCCTCCTCATTTTTCGGTCGACTTCAAATTTTAATGGATATGAAGCTGACTGTTTTGGATTCCTTATTAGATAAGGATTCCAACGCATATTTTTTCGGATTTTTCTGAGTCCGGGATAAGGAGATATGTCCGAGTTAATGAGATTAACTCTCCTCCGGATGAACAGTGCACCGGCCCCCTTGTTATCGGGCGGAGAAGAAGGATCCGAATCGGATCCGGATCCGGGTCAAACCCGGTTTGCCCGGGCCCGCGCGCGCGCCCGCGCCCGCGCACCGGCGGCGCAGACGCCGCGGCGCCGGCGGAGGCGCAATGCGCCGCATCCCTTATTTAATGATTTTAAATTGTTTAAAATCATAGAAAATTCCGAAAAATTGCCATAAAATTCCATAAAAAATCTTAAAAAATCTATAATATTATTTAACATGTTTTAAAGTGTTTAATGACATGTTAGATGATGTTTAGTTCTATTTACATAGATTCACTCATGGTTAAACTTTAAAATTGTTTTAAAGGTTTAACTTAAATTATTAGTGTCTTAATTAATTCTGTAAAATGATATTTTACAGAATATAAATTGGGACATTAATTTCTGACCTTGCACAGTATTGGGAATGCATGAATGTTCTAAATAGTTTAGTTTTATATGTTCATTTCATATAAATTGTTTATATGTTATTGTCATGTTATTTTCATGTTATTTATTTCATGAAAAATTCGACATGCATGAAATTGAGAATTTAAAAATAAATTATATATAATTTTATGCTGATATATATGATATATCTCATATAATTATCACGTATGCGCTCTATGTTCATGTGATGAATGTTAGTGTGTGTATGGAGGTGATCATGGACTTAATTGTGCTTGGCTTGTGATTGCTTTTAATTATGTTGGTTATGTTATTAAATGGGGCCTGCGTGTGCCTCCTCTCTCTCTCTATACAATCTGATTGTACATTCTACCTCCCTCCATTAATGTACTCCCCTTGGTTAAAACCAAGGTTTCTTATTGAGTTATGTACATTTGTGGGTCTGCTTACCCTTAAGCCGCTTGTAAGAGTTAGAAGCTGGTTCGTGGAAGGTTGGAGAGCGGGACCACTTGGAGAAGCACCCTTCTGAAGTGGGAGCATTTCAACTCAAGCATCTGAAGCAAGGATTTGCACCTATAGGGGTGCCTTAGGTGCATGCTTAGGGTTAAGTCCATGATCACCTGATTTTGTGCATATTTGATATGTGGATGTGTGCTACTGGTTATACCTTAGATATATGATATTCCAAAGGTATTATATATACTTAGCACATATTATTGATGAGACTAAAATAAAATCCCTCCTTGTCATAATTAGGTTGATAAACGTGTGACATTAAGAATGACTCACGTAGCCTTCTGTTGTTATGGTCTTGATGAGCCAATCTTAGATTGGATGGGTTTGTTGTGCTACCACAAGACTCATTCAGCAAGGGATTGGTGATCATGGCTAAGGCATTTGCCGAACCTTGGGGTGGACTATTTTCATGGCTTTGTTGTGCTACCACAAGGGCTGTGTGAAGAATCCATTCTCATAACGTAACAAGCGGGTTTGACCTAACTAGAGTATATGGTTTGTTGTGCCACCACAATGTCATAACTCTAGAGACTAAATGACTAAGAGTTGCAAGAGTTGCAACTGGCAATAGTTGCCTACTTATTAAGTATGGGGTGATTTGTTGTGCTACCACAAGGTCATCACCATAAAGTTAATAGGGTCTTAGTCCCCACTAGGATTTCATCGTGATATCCCGTCTTTGCATAATGAGGGTTATGCAAATTCGTCGAAAATTAGTGGGAGCATAAATTAGGATGAAAGACCATATCTTAATTTCATGAATATATGCAATGTTATATTGATAAAATTATATCTCAGTTGTAGAATACGATAATAAACCACCATTAGTATGGCATATTAGATGCCATATAGCTTAATGACTCACACTTCTTAGACTGGTTTAGAACTAAGAGAATTGTTCTCATAGTTGACCAATTAACTATTCTACTTGAGAAGTAGGTGTCTCCTAAATTATCTAGTGATGTGAAAGAAAGATAAGATCTGATCTCATAGACAAGATGCATTGTTTGCCTTAAATTAGATGTTAGTCTCTATGAGATATAAATTGTAGAGACAACATGGATAGATGGATATGAGATCCATCATGGCTCATAGTGATGAGCTAACTAAAGGGCAACTTAGATCAACAATACATCTTACTTACTTCTTGTTGGTGAGACCAATAGTAAGAAGTAAAATCATTAGATAAAAATAGGAGAGAGTTAATAGTAAAAGAAGGTGGTCAAGATAATAAAGCTAGAATAAGACATGATTCTTACACTGTCATGATGATGATAAGTGGAAGAGGAAGTACAAAGTGTTTTGTATATAATGCAAAGGTGGAGCTTGAGAAGCTTCATGTATCCAAGTCATTGGCACTTACTTGTTTTAAATATACACTTAATAGTATTAGATACTATATGTGTATATCATAATATTAGATACTATGGATGCATCGATGGTATGAGATCCCAGATATGCATCTTATATCTACAAGGAGTTGTAGATGATGACAAGTAAATGAAGACTTAATAAAGAAGATGTTGACCTACATATGAAATGGTGCAAAAGTTGCATCATTATTAGTGGGAGGTGCAATTCTTTAATAGCCTTATGGAGATGTCTTAATAATTAATATTGCTATTATATCCTTCTACAAGAACATTATATGATTTCCTACTTGAATAAATGTTGATTTATTCTAAGCTATGGAATTGATAGATGTTCTAATAGATTGAATGGCAAAGTGTTTGCCAGTGGGAGCTTAATGAATTGTTTAATCATATTTGATATGTTAGCTCTCATGTTATGTGTGAATATTCCTTTTAAGAGGAAATGGGTTGATTTAGATCAATCTACACTTTAGCTTTATATAGACATGGAGAATGGGTTAATGAGTTATTAGAACTCGTACATTTAGATGTATGTTAGCCCATATCTAGTAAGGCTAAAGAAGAATATTTCTACTTCATTATTTCAAAGATGATGTCTCTAGATATGGATACATGTACTTTATGAAGTACAAATCTAAGACCTTTGAGAAATTATCTGAGATTAAGAATGAAGTAGAGATACTAATGGAACAAGTATTAGAACTCTTTGATGAGATCAAGGAGGGGAATACTTAAGTACATAATTCACATATATTTGAAGGATAATAGAATCTAATTTTAAAGGACACCTCTTTACACATTTTAGCTTAATTGAGTAGCTAAAATGAGAAGTCATATTATGTAAGACATAATATGAACAATGACAAGCTTTGTAAATTTCCTCTTTGTCTAATTTTGGTTAAGTACTCGTTATAACCACTTGTTCTTAATAGGTACCTTCTAAGTCTGTTCTGATTATTCCATATAGGATATGGAAAAAGGGTTAAAACTTGACCTTAAGCAAGTTAAGGTTTCAGAATGTCCGACCTGGTGAAGAAGTATAACTCTAACAAGTTGGAATATAAGACTATGAAGTATTGGCTTGTGGAATATCCTAAGGAAACTTTTGGATATTAAATATACGACCCTTATGTATAAGGGTATGTGTTGCTCAGCTCACTATATTTCTAAAAGAAAAGTTCCTTCTTAAGAAAGATAGTGGGAGCAAGGTATATATGGAAGATATTCCAGTCCCACAACCCAATAACACTTCTATTAAGGTGCTAGTTGATAATTACACAAGGACTAATGATAGGTCTTTACTTGTGTCCATTCTACCTAAGAGATATGTGAGACATATCTATGATAGATGAAATGAGGCATAAGATAATAAGGATATTGATCCTAGGATCTATATAGAACCAATATGAGATATTGATTCATTAATGGGAAGAGACAATAAAATCTGATATAAACTTTATCTATTCTAATCAAGTTTAGAACTTGATAGATCCACCTAAGGATATAGTATCCATAAGGAATAAATGGATCACTAAAAAATAGATTGGAGTGGATTAGAAGGTAGATACCTTCAAAGGTGAGAATAGTTGAAAAGGATATCATTGAAGTCAAATGGTTGACTATGATGAGAACTTTTACCTATTCCATGAATTAATCCATTCGGATTTTGATTGTTACACTCTATGATTATGAGATAAGCTAATTGGATGTTAAGATAGTGTTCCTCTAAAGTATTTTGAGGAATAGGTGTATATGATACAACTATAGGGAATCAAGTCCCAATAACATCCAAGAAGAGTGTGTATTAAGTTCATTTATGGATTGAAGTAAAACTTCCCATAGATAATATATAAGGTTTAATGAGATTAAATCTTTGACTTCGTTAAGAACGAAGAGGAGCCTTGTGTATTCAACAAGATAAGTGGAGGTGCTGTTACTTTCTTGACATTTTATGTTGATGACATACTACTCATTAAGAATGAAGTAGGTGTGTTATCATAAGTGAACCTAGCTATCAAATTGATCCTCCAAACACAATTTGGGTTTTAAGATCTATGGAGATAGATATAAAATCAAAGCCTAATTAATGTACATAGTCACCATAGTCAAAGGGTTTGACATGATAAACTCCAAGATAGGTTTCTTACCTATGTGGTGTGGAGTTAATCTCTGTAAAGTGTTGTCTTTGTAGACTTCTTGAAAGATAAAGAGATCACATAAATAGAGCCCTTATGCCTTTGTCATAGGGTCTATTATTTATATGATGCTATGTACATGATGTGATTAATGCTCTAAGTGTTATGGGCATTCATCAAGAAGATCCAGGTGAGAGTCACTGGATAGTTTAGAGATATATCATTTGGTACTTGAGAAGCACTGAGAATGTATCTCTATACACTGGAGGATAAGACTTGAAGTCTTGTAGTTTTACAAACACAAGCTTCTAATCAAATAAGTTTGATATTAAGTCAGAATAATGGTGGTGCAGTGAGTTGAAAGAGTTCTATGTGATAGAACACTGTAAATTCTACAACATATGTAAACAAGTTTACATGGTGGTTGCACACTACTTGAGAAGTAGTCTAGATGAAGATTCTCATCTAAGGTATGGGATTGTCCCAATTTTCTTTGAAAGTGTATCATTGTTTTGAGAAAACAATGGAGTAGAGCCGATGTCTCATCAGAAGTTTAGAACTTCTGTGGCGATACCTTACAATCAGAGAGATTGCAACTTATAGAGATATAATTAAAGATAAAGTATCTACCGTTAATAACATTGCAGGTCCACTAATCGAAGCGAGTTACTCAAAGAGTGTTTGAGCTTCACCTCGAGCTGATATAGATCAGCCAGATGGGTGATTGGCTTTAGTGCAAGTGGGAGATTGATAGAAATGTATGCCCTACAAGCCAATCATATATGATATGATTCGACATTTCTAGAAATATCTCATTCTATTAATTAGGCAAATCTTCATTATAAGCTCTTATTAGATGCGAATATAATAATGAAGTCCTTGATCAAATACAATGATGATTAAATCATGATGAGATCATGATAATGAGATTGATCATCTAGATGTATTTGATCTAAATGTTCCTAGTCATAGGATACTTGAGACGGGACATCAAGGATCCGGATAGACTAGTGTATGTGATGTCTTCTCATGTGATGAGGATGACCGATCTCATTGGTCATCAGTGTGGAGACACTGAGATATACATACAGGTGCTCATTAGTTGAATGAGTTCACTGAACTGACCGAATTAGAAACCCTGAATGGTATCTTACCGAACTGTCTATCAGGGTTTTCTATCATCACGGTTGCATGGTTGGACCTTTGACCTGAGTCGCCAAAGATGCCTTGTTGGGTGGAACTTGTGCTTTGACCATTGACTTATGGATCACCATTTAGATGGTCCTATATAGCGATGGATCGGGTACAAGGAAAATCCGATGGAGGCAATTGAGCGGACAACAAGGGATCATCCACTCTCGGTAAGTGAGAGTGAATGTTCTATGGGATAGTACTCTAAATCCCTGGCCAGGGTAGATAGGATAATTGTAAAAGGAGTTTTACAATTGATCCAATTCCGAGTACATGATCCTATAGAGTCGGTACACTAAGGAGTTGACAGTCGATGCCGTACTCCTTTCCGACCAGGACATTGGATGGATGAGGGTTTATATCCATGTGGTAATTGATGATGGAAAGGCTCAATGGAGATGAGATTATCCCCATAGCCATTTGGGATCATGGGATGTGGCTTGTACCCTTCATGATCGGTAGGCCGATTAATCTGTTATCGGATAACGGATTTAATTAAATTAAATAGAATTGTTCTATTTTATTTAGGCCTCAACCAAATAGGCTATTGGGCCTAGTGGGTCACACACAAAAGGACTTATCCACAAGTTCAGGGGCAAGGGCGTAATTTATAGAGATTTTGGGTTTTTATGAAAAATTCCATAATTCTCTATAAATACTAATGGTTTCAGCCAAACCCCATCAAGCCAAGGGTGAAAACTACGTCCCAAGCCTCCTCCCTACTTCCTCCTCTCTCTAGAAGGTGTCCATGGTCGATGGAGCTCCGTTCGGGAAGAGTTCTCGAGGCCGGCGTGAAGGGAGAACCTGCTGTGGATGAAGTTCGTGTGGATACTGCTGGAGACCGGACACTTGAACGGTTTGTAGAGCTTGAGAATCTCATCTCCTTCCTCTCCATGGGATTATATGAATCCCTATCAGGTATATTCGAACCCGATTTGATCGGTTTTCGGTTTTCGTCGTTCGGTTCTGATTGAGACGGATTCTAAAGGAACCCATAGGAATCGTCGCTTCCGCTGCACCAAATTTTAATGGACGATTCCTTACAACATAACCTAAAAGAAGAGCATTGTTCATTCCACCAACTTACAGATATATCTTTGCAGCCTTCATATTGATAGAAATTTATGCCTTACAAGTCAATCATATGTGATATAATTTTATATTTCTTGTAATATCTTATTCAGTATAAATGGCATAATGTTCATTACTTGTATTATCGAGATGCGTCTATCGTAAAAAAGTCCTAGGTTGCATGCAATGATGATTGAATCATGATGAGATCATGATAATGAGATCAATCATCTAGAAGCATGTACTTTAAATGTTCCTAGTCGTAGGATCCTTGAGATTGGACATCAAGGATCTGGTAAGACTAGTGTATATGATATCTTCTCATATGATGAGAATGACCAATCTCATTGGTCATCAGCATGAGGACACTGAGATACAGGTATAGGTGCTCATTAAAGTAATGAGTTCACTAAACTAACCAGTATAGAATCCCATAATGATATCTTACTAAACTGTCAATCGGGGTATTCTATTATCATGGTTGCATAGTTGGATCTTTGACCTGAGTTGTCAAAGATGTCTTACCGAGCGTACCATGTACTTTGACTATTGACTTATGGATCACTTAGTATTGTGGTCCTGTATAGTTAATGGATTGGGTATATGGGAAACCCGATGGAGATAATTGAGCAGATAATAGGGGATCGTCCACTCTCGGTAGAAGAGAGAGAATGTCCTATAGATAGTGCTCTAAATCCTTGGCCAAGGTAGATAAGATATTTGAAAAAAGAGTTTTCCAATTGATCCAATTACGAGTATAAGATTCTATAGTGTCGATATATTTAGGAGTTGACAGTCAATAACGTACTTCTATTCGACCGGGACATTGTATGGACGAAGTTTTATAGCCGTGTGTAACCGATGATGGAAAGGCTCTTTGGAGAGGAGTTCACCCCCGAAGCCGTTTGAGATCATAGGATGTGGCTTGTACCCTTTATGATCGGTAGGCCGTTAACTCTATTATGAGATAATAGATTTAATTTAAAAGAAGTTATTTTTTTAATTACGTCTCAACCAATGAGCTATTGAGCCTAGTAGGTCACACACATAAGGGCTAATCCATAAGTTTGGGGGCAAGGGTGTAAATATAGATAAAGGAGGGGTTTTTGTGAAAAACTCTAAATTCTCTATATAATTGCGAATTAAGCATAAGCCCTACAAGCCAAGACAGCAAAATTCTTCCCTACCTCTCTTCTTCACGTTTTCCTATGTTGGAGACCATCGAGAGTCGGTGGGACTTCATCTGGGGCGAGTTGAAAGGTCTGACGCGAAAGAGAACCCAACTATGGAGGCAGCTCATGTGGATACGACTAGAGGCCGCACACTTGAGTGGCTAAACGAGCATGAAAATGCTTGATCGTCTCCATTCTTTAGGGATTATTTAAATCCTGCAAACGTACGTGTTTAAAATTGTTTCAAAACTAGTTTTGTCGACGTTGTTCAGTTCTGATCAAGACCAAGACAAGGATATATGAGAAATTGAATATTTTTGCTGCGCCAATCTGATTGGACCGATTCTCAACACATATAAAGGTATTTCAACATATTTTAATAATAAAAATAATTTTGTACTTCTATATTTTGTTCATGTTTGTTACTTCTAGATATTTCTTGAATATTTTGAATATTTTCAAGCATTTATATCACTTTATCATTAACATTTTCTTCTTGTGGTTTATTTAATTGGACAACATACTAATTAATTAAATTAACTTTGATTTCACCATGACTTATCTATGTTTGGTAATTTAACCATATTCCATCTTTTATTAAATGTTCTTTAACCACAAATTTTTAAGTGTTATAACACCTTTTACAAGGATATTAAATTAAATTATTGTCCTGGATGTGTCTAAAATGGTTCCTACATTCATTAAAAGTATAGTCTAAAAGTTCTTCTATTCCTTAAATATACCTATGATCCAATTTATTAGAGATATCTATTCAAGACTTATCTAAACTAATACATTTTTTTGTAAATTATAGAGCAAAATATTTGCAATTTTGAACAAATATGTAAGAAAATTAAATACACAAATTATTCAAAAGGAACCTTCTCCAAAGAAAGTCTCAAACAAGAATGTCATTTAAAACTTCTTAAAAATAAAAGAAAGAAAGCCGAGATCAGAGAAACACTTGATCAGTTTGTTATTAAAAGGCCTAAAAAATCAAAATAATTTTTATTTGATTTACCAATTTACTTTGTTTTTAAAGAGCTTATGTGTTAATTCAAATCGGTAACCAGTTTGAATTGGCCTAACGATTATGTTTTGGGTTTTATCTCATTTCTTTTTTGGTTTTATGACTGTTAAAGTCAATCCAAACTGAAAATCGAAAACTAGTTTGGATTGGCCTAGAATGTCGTGTTTTGATTTCTATATTTTTTATGTTTTATGTTCGTTTAAGCCAATGGAAATCCAAAACCAAAAAGGATTGGCCTAACCAGCTATGTTTTGTGTTTTATCTCATTTTTTTTTGATTTTTATGTCCATTTAAGCCAATCCAAATGTTAAACCATGTTGAATTGGCTTAATCAACCATATTTTGAGTTATATCTCTTTTTTTAGGTTTTATGACTATTTAGGTCAATTCAAATTGGAAACTAGAAAGGATTTTTCTAAGCAGTCAAGTTTTGGGTTTTATCTCAAATTTTTGAGTTTTATGACTGTTTAATCTAATCCATACCTAAACAGATTAGAATTGGCCTAACTGACCATATTTTAATTTTATCTTCTTCATTGAGATTTATAGCTGTTTAAACAAATCCAAACCAAAAACTGGTTTGGATTGGTCTAACCTCTTTTTTAATCCCATAAAAGAAGTTTTATATAAAAACATATTTTGTAACAATTATCAAAAGCTCCTTTTTAACTACTTTTGTTATAAAATATTAATTTTTAAGAAAAACACATTTTATCTCGCAATCGAATGCTTATAATAAAAATCTCTTCTTTCTAATCTACTAATTCTAACCAAATACCTAAAATACAAAATCTTAAATTAATCTATTATAAGTTAATTTAAACAAGATCAATAGTAGATGATAAATTTTGAGACCGACATTTATACAAGATCAACATATATTTCAAAAAAAAGAAGTCCATACCTTAATTTAACACATTTAAACATAACATATTATATATGAAACTAAACTAATGCAATAACAGTTAAAAAACTAAATAAACTAGAGGGATTGATTCATACCTAATGGGGTGTTTGGTTGCATGATAATGAAGGTTTTTGTTTTAATTTTTAAAAATTGTAATAAAACTTGTTAAAAGAGGTGTTTGGTAACCATGACAATTTTATGTTTTAAAAGTGATTTTTTTCTTAAACAACAAAAAGAGGGTCTCACCTCTTTCTTTTTTCTTGTGGTCCCCCACTTTGTTTGGTCATATGTGGTAATTACTTTTTTTTGTAATCACATCCCTCCAAACATGATAATTTTATGTCATGAGTTGGTTCACTTTTTATTTTAATACAATTTTTTATCATGAAAGTGTACAAAAAATTATCATGCAACCAAACACCCCATAAATGAGGAGCTTCAAGTTGCTTTGAGAACTAAAATGGCCCTCTCTTATAGGCGACATCACCAAGAACAAATGGTGACAATGAGGACTGGCAGCAATGGCACTGGCGAGTGGTGGTGGAGGAGGTGGCTCTGGTGGCAGCGGTAGCAACTACCAACATCATCATTGTCACCATCGTCTGCATGAGAGAGACAAAGAGACATGAGAGAGCAGGGGGAGGGAAGGGAGCATACGAGATTTTAAAATATGTGGGTCATTGTGACGCCTTCAAAGTTGTCGCCCATGGTGCATTAAGTATAGTGGCAACGGCTTCATCAAACTATTTAATGGTTGGACTAGCGGATGACTTGAGGATCCCTCCGACTACCAGAATTTTCTAGTTTGGAGATGGTAGAAGTCATTGCAAATGAGATCTATGGTGACGGCCGTAAAGAGCCGTCACCAATTCTTGTACAATATTGATGTCGCTATTACGCCTATCACCATTACCATTTTTTATTGTAGCATAATTTCTATCTTCAATCTAGCAAAATATTTAGCGATGGTCTAACAATAATAGAGATTTGGTTACAAATTTCAGAATCCCTAAACTCTCAACACCATCATGGTTGCACAATAATTTTTTATATATTTTGATGATAAAAAGTTGTATTAAAATAAAGTATGAGCCAATTAATGATATAAAATTATTATGTTTAGGAAGATATGGTCACTACAAGAATTATTGTTACTGGCGACGGCTTAAAGCCGTCGCCAATGACCGTAAAGCCGTCGCCAATACTTATTGGCGACGGCTTCACAACCGTCGCCAAGTCGTCGCAAATAAGCCCGTCGCCAATAATATTGGCGACGGCTTACTTAGAACCATCGCCAAAACTTATATACGCGACGTTTAAAAGCCATCTCTTATACTATTATCGGCGACGGCCCCAGCCGTCCCAAATAACGGTATTGAAGACAGCTGCAAAGCTGTCCCAAATAACAGTATTTGCGCCAATACCTTTATCGCATTTTACAATAACTTTTGGCGACGGCTATCAGCCGTCGCAAATACTGTTATTTGGGACGGCTGGAGCCGTCGCCAAACCAGGTTTTTGAAGCCCGCGGATATGCAACGAGGATATTAGCGACGGCTGATAGCCGTCGCCAATAAGCTATACACAGTCGCTAAAACAAGTATTAGCGACGGTTGCTGGAGCCGTCGCCAAACCAGGTTTTTGTAGCCCGCGGATATGCAACGAGCATATTAGAGACGGCTGATAGCCGTCGCCAATAAGCTATACACAGTCGCTAAAACAAGTATTGGCAACGGCTGCTGGAGCCGTCGCCAAACTAGGTTTTTGAAGCCCGCGGATATGCAACTAACCTATTAGCGATGGCTGATAGCCGTCGCCAATAAGCTATACACAGTCGCTAAAACAAGTATTGGCGACGGCTGTGGGAGCCGTCGCCAATACTTCTGTAATGTAAAAAAAAACAGCTTTATTTGTTGTCGGATTCATGCAGGTTTACGTCCATACATGAATATACATTATCACAACCGATTCCTACATCTCAAACACATTTATCACCCCAAATGGTTTACATCCATTCACATTTATCACACACATTCTAAATCAGAACACAGTACAATCAAACCAAATAACAATCAAAAATACAATCAAACCACATTATATTGATTAACACATCCAAACATACATCTCAAATATCATTCGATAACACCATATATCACATACACAATATCCATAATAAGTTTAGAATAAAACGAGTACAAAATGGATTGTCTAATGAGAAAAGGATCAAAATTTATTCATCTTCATATGATCCTTCCTCATCATCATCCTCGTACTCTTCCTCGTCCTCATCTCCGTCGTCGTCTTGATGATGGGATTGTGTTGGAGGTTGTCTTGATGTGGATGGTACAATGGCCGGGAGCCTTTGACTCATTTCTTCGTACATTTGTGTCAACCGTTGGACAGTTTCTTGAAACGATCTTTGTTGATCATCCAACTGTTGCTTCAAAGAAGAAATCTCAGATCTACATTCGACGTTGACACGAGCTTGCTTCTCCACTTCTCGTCTAAGCTCCTGGACCTCTTGGGTCGTGGAGGAAGAAGAACCTCCACCGGACCCTCCATACCAAGGGTTGCGAGTTTCACCTCGCCCAGCAGATCTGATCCGTCCCGGTCTATCTCTACCGACAACGGATACAAAAGGCGCCTCCGGATTGAGTGGTTGAGATACCCCAAACATCGGAAGAATCGGATCTTTGGGGGATTCATCAATTGTTGCATATTTTTCTACAATGAGAATTTGAGTTAAAATATGTGGGTATTAAATGAAAAAAATTTGAGAAATCAAATTGGTATCGGTGTATACCATCATTTGACGACTCTGGTCATTATCCCAGATGACCGCTCCATCTTCCTCTTCATGTGTTTGAGTCATCTGGAAAACCTCGGGACGAGTAGGGCGACGTCCTTCTTTTTGTACCTGTTCAGAAACAATAAGATATAAAATTGCATGAAAACTAAAGAATTTAATTAAATATTTAATTTTATACTTACAAACTCTCGCTCCAGCTCGTGGATGTTTGTTCTTCCTCTTCTATATGGCATTGTTAACTTACTCCTATTCCCTTGATTTCTTTCACTCAATGCCTATAAATTTATACAAGAAGACGTCGTTAATAACATTCACTTTATTAAAATGAACCAAAACATTTAAATAAAAAATTATTTTACCCTTGTTTCATCTCGAGCCCATAAATTGCACATATGTAGCCATTGTTCCTCATTGCATTGTCGAGGAACATTGGCTACAGCCTCCTCGAATGATCGTCCTGCAAAATACTGAATACAAAGATTGTTAAAAAGGAATATGAAAATTTACATTACTTGTAATTAAAAACATACCCTTCTTTTTAAATGGCTCCTCTGCTTTCTTTGCATTTCGCCCATATGTCTTAAAATCTGTGCATCTATAGATGCACTCCGTTGGAAGGTAAAGTGTTGCTACATAAAAAAATGTGAGAATCAAGACAACAAATTATAAATAAAAGCACAAAAATTAAGTTTACCTCGAGATCACGAAAAATCGCATCTTTCTTCTCCTGTGGAAGAGTCATGTAATTTTGTTCCCATAGATTGCAATGTACTCTATTACATACCCCTAGATAGGATGTGAACTCCTGACCATGAGATCCTACACCTGAACCACTTACTAACTCGACATTAAATGACTCGTCGGGTCCCAGAGTTCGCACAGTCATCGCCTTAGCTGGACCTCTCCCACGACGAGCAGCTGTAGCTATTTACATGTGAAACGAGAAAATTGGTTAAGAGACAAAGTAATTCTTAAGCAATTGATATAATTAGAAATATTTAAACATATACCTGAAGCGTGTGAAGATGGACTACCTCCATCCGAAGGTGTCGACTGAGGAGGAACATGCTCGCGGGGTGCCTCTAAAGGTCGTTGTGTCGCAACACCTCTAGAGCTGGAAGGAGTAGACTGGGATCGATCTCTAGATGCATGAGATCGACCTGAGTGACTATGTGGTCCACCACCCTGCGATGGTGTACCCCCCTGAGAAGTCCTACGGCTCTTGCTAAAACCCTTCATCTGTCATATAATAAGGAGATATGATTTAAGCTGAATCAAGAGTGTTTGTGTTCTTTTCCCTAATCCGACACCGATTTGGATGGGTCAAATCGGCATCCAATTGGGTAAAAAAACCAAAACACCCTATATGAACCAAAGTGTTTGGATTTTTTCCCCCAACCGGAAGCCGATTTGCCCCATCCAAGCTCGTCACCGGGTTGGATGGGTCAAATCGGCCTCGAATTGGGTGTTTGGATTTTTTCCCCCAACCGGAAGCCGATTTGCCCCATCCAAGCCCGCCACTGGGTTGGATGGACCAAATCGACCTGGAATTGGGGGTTTGGATTTTTTTCTCCAACCGAAGCCGATTTGCCCCATCCAAGCCCGCCACCGGGTTGGATGGGCCAAATCGGCTTCGAATTGGGTGTTTGGATTTTTTCCCCCAACCGGAAGCCGATTTGCCCCATCCAAGCCCATCACCGGGTTGGATGGGCCAAATCAGCCTCGAATTAAGTGTTTGGATTTTTTCCCCCAACCAGAAGCCGATTTGCCCCATCCAAGCCCGCCACCGGGTTGGATGGGTCAAATCGGCCTCGAATTGGGTGTTTGGATTTTTTCCCCCAACCGAAAGCCGATTTGCCCCATCCAAGCCCGTCACCGGATTGGATGGGCCAAATCGACCTCGAATTGGGGGTTTGGATTTTTTCCCCCAACCGGAAGCCGATTTTCCCCATCCAAGCCCGTCACCGGGTTGGATGGGCCAAATCGACCTCGAATTGGGGGTTTGGATTTTTTTCTCCAACCGGAAGCCGATTTGCCCCATCCAAGCCCGTCACCGGGTTGGATGGGCCAAATCGGCCTCGAATTAAGTGTTTGGATTTTTTTCCCCCAACCGGAAGCCGATTTGCCCCATCCAAGCCCGCCACCGGGTTGGATGGGTCAAATCGGCCTCGAATTGTGTGTTTGGATTTTTTCCCCCAACTGGAAGCCGATTTGCCCCATCCAAGCCCGTCACCAGATTGGATGGGCCAAATCGACCTCGAATTGGGGGTTTGGATTTTTTTCTCCAACCGGAAGCCGATTTGCCCCATCCAAGCCCGTCACCGGGTTGGATGGGCCAAATCGGCCTCGAATTAAGTGTTTGGATTTTTTCCCCCCAACCGGAAGCCGATTTGCCCCATCCAAGCCCGCCACCGGGTTGGATGGGTCAAATCGGCCTCGAATTATGTGTTTGGATTTTTCCCCCAACTGGAAGCCGATTTGCCCCATCCAAGCCCGCCACCGGGTTGGATGGGCCAAATTGGCCTCGAATTAAGTGTTTGGATTTTTTGTTTAGTTAGGGTTTGTCAAATTTCTACATTTAATGGATGTGTTGTTTGGAGTTGTAACTCTTCATCAGTTACACCAAATGTTATAGGTACGTCCACAAGTTCTTCTTGATATGGTTCTAATTCTTCATCACTCTCATTTTCGGTAATGTTATAGTAGTTACGAGGTAAAGATCTTACAGGCAAAACCCAACCCTTATTGGAGTTGTCATCCACGTAAAATACTTGTTCCACTTGACTTGCAAGTGTAAACGGTTCATCAGTTCCTAATCTTCGTTGTGTGTTTAATGATATAAAACCATAATCGTTAAGTTTAAAACCTCGATCCTTGTTATACACATCCCACCATTCACATTCAAAAACTATTAAACGACTATTCTTTTCGAACGATATCTCAAGTATATCTAAAATCCGTCCATAATAACCATCACAACCAGATTGGAGTTGATCCTTGACAAGAACACCACATAGTTGAGTTGATTTATTTGAATCTGCATCGAATGTTCGAAACCTAAATCCGTTGCATACGTATCCAGTTAGTGATGATACAAATCTAGATGGACTTAGTGATAAAATATCTAACTCCTTCGTGTATCTGGAAGAACCTATATTCTTTAACTCCAAAATGTGTGATCTAAACCACACCAAGAAATTTTCTTCTATAGTTGATCCATTATTAAGAGCATTTGTATGATCTTGACGAAAACAATCGATATCAGCATTCTGATTCAACACATATGTATGGATTAACTCTTGCTCTCTTTCCGTCAAAATTTTAGGCACTCGCCTACATTTCAATGGTCGACCAACTGGTTTGAATATAGAAGTGTCGTCATGATCATCCTCATATGGAACACCTATAAGGAATCGTCCATTAAAATTTGGTACAGCGGAAGCGACGATTCCTATGGGTTCCTTTAGAATCCGTCTCAATCAGAACCGAACGACGAAAACCGAAAACAGATCAAATCGGGTTCGAATATACCTGATAGGGATTCATATAATCCCATGGAGAGAAAGGAGATGAGCTTCTCAAGCTCTACAAACCATTCAAGTGTCCGGTCTCCAGCAGTATCCACACGAACTTCATCCACAGCAGGTTCTCCCTTCGCGCCGGCCTCGAGAACTCTTCCCGAACGGAGCTCCATCGACCATGGACACCTTCTAGAGAGAGGAGGAGGTAGGGAGGAGGCTTGGGACGTGGTTTTCACCCTTGGCTTGATGGGGTTTGGCTGAAACCATTAGTATTTATAGAGAATTATGGAATTTTTCATAAAA
The DNA here is from genome assembly GCA_036172225.1 of Cryptocoryne crispatula var. balansae. Classification (NCBI taxonomy): domain Eukaryota; kingdom Viridiplantae; phylum Streptophyta; class Magnoliopsida; order Alismatales; family Araceae; genus Cryptocoryne; species Cryptocoryne crispatula. The sequence goes on from CM069921.1 coordinate 28,984,763, forward strand.
ACCCAAAAACTCTATAAATTACGTCCTTGCCCCTGTACTTGTGGATAAGTCCTTTTGTGTGTGACCCACTAGGCCCAATAACCTATTTGGTTGAGGCCTAAATAAAATAGAACAATTCTATTTAATTTTAATTAAATCCGTTATCCGATAACAGATTAATCGGCCTACCGATCATGAAGGGTACAAGCCACATCCCATGATCCCAAATGGCTATGGGGATAATTTCATCTCCATTGAGCCTTTCCATCATCAGTTACCACATGGATATAAACCCTCATCCATCCAATGTCCCGGTCGGAAAGGAGTACGGCATCGACTGTCAACTCCTTAGTGTACCGACTCTATAGGATCTTGTACTCGGAATTGGATCAATTGGAAAACTCCTTTTCCAATTATCCTATCTACCCTGGCCAGGGATTTAGAGTACTATCCCATAGGACATTCACTCTCACTTACCGAGAGTGGATGATCCCTTGTTGTCCGCTCAATTGCCTCCATCGGATTTTCCTTGTACCCGATCCATCGCTATATAGGACCATCTAAATTGTGATCCATAAGTCAATGGTCAAAGCACAAGTTCCACCCAACAAGGCATCTTTGGCGACTCAGGTCAAAGGTCCAACCATGCAACCGTGATAATAGAAGACCCTGATAGACAGTTCGGTAAGATACCATTCAGGGTTTCTAATTCGGTCAGTTCAGTGAACTCATTCAACTAATGAGCACCTGTATGTGTATCTCAGTGTCTCCACACTAATGACCAATGAGATCGGTCGTCCTCATCACATGAGAAGACATCACATACACTAGTCTATCCGGATCCTTGATGTCCCATCTCAAGTATCCTATGACTAGGAACATTTAGATCAAATACCTCTAGATGATCAATCTCATTATCATGATCTCATCATGATTTAATCATCATTGTATTTGATCAAGAACTTCATTATGATATTCGCATCTAATAAGAGCTTTAAATGAAGATTTGCCTAATTAATTGAATAAGATATTTCTAGAAATGTCGAATCATATCATATATGATTGGCTTGTAGGGCATACATTTCTATCAACACCATCATAGTTTCGATCTCTACTATATTCACTTGTATCTTTCATATATATTGAAATAAACTGTGTACACTCCTCAACTAAATAACCTTGGGCAATCGAACCTTCGACTCTCGCCTTGTTACCGACATAATCTTTTAGCTTCTTTAAATATCTTTCAATCGGATACATCCACCGATATTGAACTGGTCCAGACATTCTGGCCTCATAAGCCAAATGCACAACCAAGTGGACCATAACATCAAAAAATGATGGTGGAAAAACTTGCTCTAACTTACACAATGTTACTGCAATCTTAGACTCCCAATGTCTTAAAATATTACTATCCAACACTTTTGCACAAATGATCTTAAAATACTGGCATAAATCTACAATGGGACTGAGTACATCCTTCGATACTATCCCTTGAAATGCAAGAGGAATGATCATTTGCATCATGACATGACAATCATGACTCTTTAACCCACTAATTGTTCGGCTACTTACATCTACGCATCTACTAAAATTTGAGGAATAGCCATCTGGTACTCGAATATTCTAAATGAAATCAAGTATTCTAGACTTTTGTTCGTTGCTAAGCTTGTAAACTGCATCAGGAAACCTCGATGAACCCTCATATGGATGTAACTCTGGACGAATGTTTAAATCTACTAAATCCTTCCTTGAGATAATGATGTCCTTATCAGTTCCTGATATGTTAAAAATATCTAATATATTATCACACACATTCTTCTCAATGTGCATGACATCTAAATGGTGCCGAATGATCAGAGATGGCCAATATGAAAGCTTCTCAAAAAATATACTCTTTTTCTTCCAATTTCTATTTTTGACAAATTCTTCCTTAAATTTTCTAAATCTTTCTTAAATGGATTTCCAAATCTAATAACATCCATTTGTTTTTGTTGGCTCCATATCTCATATCCTGTAAGCAACTTTGGTGTTCCCTTCGGACACCGACGACCATCGAAAAGATGATTGTATTGATTCTTTCTCCACCGATGTGCTACTGGCAAAAACCGACGATGACCCAAGTAACATTGTTTCCGACTATGAGCAAGTCGAAGAGAATGTGTTTCCTCATTGCAAATAGGACATGCCAATTTCCCTTTAGTACTCCATCCAGATAAATTTGCATATCTGGAAAATCATTTATCGTGCTCAAAAGTATGGCTCTCATCATAAAAACTTCTTTTTCTTTGCGTCATAGGTCTCCAATCCGATCTCCCACAAATCTTTTAACTCTTCTACTAATGGTTGCAGGAATACATCGATATCATTTCCGGGAGCTCTTGGACCGGGTATTAACATTGAGATCATTGTGTACGTGGCCTTCATACACATCCATGGTGGCAAGTTATATACCATTGTTATAACAGGCCACACGCTATACCTTGAATACATGTTACCAAATGGATTGAACCCATACGAAGCCAATCCAAGCCGAACATTGCGTTTCTCTAACGCAAAATCCGGATAAAGTTCATCTACTCTTTTCCAAGCCGTAGAATCAGAAGGATGACGCATTTCACCAGCCAATTGGTATGACCGTGGTTGGCAATGCCATGTCATCCATTTAGCCGTATTGGATGATATGAATAGACGACGCAACCTATCTCGTAATGGGAAATAATGTAAAACTTTCTGTGCTACTTTTTATTTTTGTTTTGAGAATCATCTTTATATCTGGAAGTGTTACATTTTGGACAAACACTTTCATCTTTATTATCTATCCAAAAAATAATACAATCATTTTTACATGCATGAATTTTCACATAAGTAAGTCCTAATTCCTTAACTATTTTCTTAAGTTCATACCAATTATCGGGGACACATGCACTATTAGGTAGCACTTCCTTAAATAAAGATAAGATCGTATCTATACATCTTCTAGTGAGACCATTCATCGACTTAAGTTGAATCAACTTTAAAATAAATTTTAGTTTAGATACATCTTTCACACCATCATATAAAGGTGTTTCTGAATCTTTTAATAATCTAAAATATTTTAAACTTTCTTCATTTGGTTCATCCTCATTTTGTCGGGTAGAAAATTCATTATTTTGAATATCTTCGAGCATTTCCGTTAAATCATCATCTATGTTATCCTCTTGCCATTCATTTAATCGTGTGTTATCCTCATTACAAGAGCAAAGTTCAAATTCACCATGACATATCCAAGTTTGATAATTTAACCATATGCCATCACATATTAGGTGTTCTTTCACAATATTTCTTTTTAAAATAAATGTATTGCAACATACTCTACAAGGGCATTGTATTAAATCTTTATGTTGTCCATGTCTATATTGTATCCTACAATCATCAAAAGCATAGTCTAAGAATTCTTCAACACCTCGTACATACATAGAATCTAATCTATTACGAATAAGCATCCAAGATTTGTCTAATGAACTCATTTCTTCTAATAAAAATATCTCAAAAAAATAAATGACAATGTAATAACTTGATTACTCTAACCGGACGTCCTCCAAAGGAAGCAAGTTTCAAGTGAATACAAGTCTTTTGAAGCTTCCTGACAAAAAGGTAAAAAACAAATATATATACTGACAGACATATAATCAATCGAAGAACATAAATTTCTCTTTAAATAAACCCTATGCCATAGGAACAGACTTGGATTGGGCAATGAAACCCTTCGGATTGGAAACTTTTGGATTTTTTTCCAATCCAAACTCGGAACGGACTTCGATTGGTGAATCCGGCTTCGGATTGAGGACTTAGGGATTTTGGCCCAACTCGAAGTCGGATTGTCGAATCCAAACCCGGAACGAGCCTCGGAATGGCGAATCCGGCTCCGAATTGGGTAATTGGGGATTTTTGCCCAACCCGATGCCGGATTGCCCAATCCAAACTCGGAATGGACTTTGATTGGCGAATCCGGCTTTTGATTGGGGACTTGGGGATTTTATCCCAACCCAATGCCGGATTGCCCAATTTAAACTCGGAACGAGCTTCCGATTGGCGAATCCGACTTCGAATTAAGACTTGGGGATTTTTGCCCAACCTAAAGTCGGATTGTCTAATCCAAACCCGGAACGAGCCTCGGAATGGCGAATCCGGCTTAGAATTGGGTAATTGGGAATTTTTGCCCAACCCGATGCCGGATTGCCCAATCCAAACTCGGAACGGACTTCGATTGGCGAATCCGGCTTCGGATTGGGGACTTGGGGATTTTAGCTCAACTCGATGTCGGATTACGCAATTCAAACACGGAACGAGCTTCGGATTGGCGAATAAGGCTTCGGATTGAGACTTGGGGATTTTTGCCCAATCCAAACTCGGAACGGACTTCGATTGGCAAATTCGGCTTCGGATTGGGGACTTGGGGATTTTAACCCAACCCGATGCCGGATTGCCAATTCAAACCCGGAACGAGCTTCGGAATGACGAATCCGGCTTCGGATTGAGACTTGGAAATTTTTGCCCAACCCGAAGCCGAATTGTCCAATCCAAACTCGGAATGAGCCTCGGAATGGCGAATCCGGCTTCGGATTGGGGAATTGGGGATTTTGGCCCAACCTGATGCCAGATTGCCCAATTCAAATCCGGAATGAGCTTCATATTGGCGAATCCGATTTCGGATTGAGATTTGGAGATTTTTACCCCACCCCTATGCCGGATTGCCCAAATGGATACATGATAAACCTATTTTATTTTTGTCATCTTAAAAAGATATTGAACAAATACCACATTTGTTCTAAATTTAGAATCCAATAAAAAACACCTCAAATTACCACCTAAAAGTAAATTGGTTTAATTGTTTAAGGTTACGTAAATAATAACTAGCACATTTAACTAACAAATATCACATTAATTCTAATCAATTTATCTAAATAACTATTACATTTATGTAAAATAAATATGTTGTTACCTAAAAGGAGGGCGCTCGGCGGCACTAGCAGTGGCGGGTGGCACCGGCGGCGGCAGCGGGCGGAAGCACCTGCAGCGGCGGCGGGCGGCGTCGGCGGCGGCGGGCGGCGGCGGCGGTGGCGGCCCCGGCGGCACGGCGGCGGCACCGGCGGTGGAGACGACTTTTTCGGGGTGGCACCGGTGGCGGATGCCGCAGCCAGCAGCGGCGGCGTCGGGCGGCGCCGAGAACGGCACGGCGGCGGCGGCGGCGGCGGCAGCACGGCGGCGGGGAGCGTCTAGGGTACAAGAGCACGGCGGGGGGAGGAAGAGGAGGGAGCGTCGGGGCGATATAAAAAAAAAACTAATGGCGACGGCTTCCTAGCCGTCGCCAATGGTGCATTAAGTTACATTGGCGACGGCTTAGCAGCCGTCGCCAATAACTTTCGACCGTTGAAGGTATTGGCGACGGCTCCAAGCCGTCGCCATTAGTTCCCGACCGTTGAACGGTCAAAAGAGGGTCCGTAAACCCTTTAGCGACGGCTAGAGCCGTCGCTTAAAAGATTTTTAGCGACGGCTTTTAAAGCCGTCGCTAGTTTACCTCATATTGGCGACGGCTTAATTGTAGCCGTCGCAAATAACGGATTAGACGACGGCTCTTTAAAGCCATCGCCAATAATCCGTCGCCAATAACCCTTTTTCCTATAGTGGGTGGCAGAAAAGAGTGGATACGATATATGACTAAAGGGCCTATTTGATTACACTTAAAAGACTCTTAAGTCTGATTCGGTCAGACATGCAGTTGGTCAGACTGTTTGATAATCATTTTAATTTCGGATCTGAAGTCTAAGTAACTACGGCGGTTGACGTTTGATCTGTTAAGCGAAGTATGTCCACCTAGCGCTGAAGTTTCTATTGCAGGATTTTCGTTCATCTTTATTCACTTTTTTAATATGACAGATATACAACATAAAAATGAGATGTCCATGTTCGTGAAGCTGGATCTACCGTAACATCTTCAAAAAAAGAGATGTCAAACTAATTGAATAGTACTTCAAAATAATTGATCCTATTTTTATTATTTTTTATCACTTTAGCTTAACTTTAAATTATATATGTATATATAATGTTTTCTTAAAAATTAAATATATATCATATTAATTAAAATCATGATAAAATAATTTTATTAGTGATAACATAATTAAATATATATCATATATTTAAAATAATTTTAAATATATATCATATTTTAAATATTTTTATAAAATATTTAAAAAAATATATTTTTTAATAAAATATTTGTTAAATTTTTATTTCTCACTTAAATACTCTGCATTCACGAGTGAGAACTCACTCGTTGGTTATCTTCATCACTCTCTTGATTCTAAATTCTCTTCTCTTTGAATACTTATAGTCTTTTCAAACCCCACAATCCCATGTTTAACCTCCTTCTCCACCTATGGCCTTTTTACAAACCCTAGCACCTGAAATATCCATTTTCTTTTCTTTATCACTACCATCAATATAAATTCTCTTGTTCTTTACTACTTATAGTCTTTCAAACCCCACTTCCAATCTCCTTCGTTGTCTATGGCATTTTTACAAACCCCCATTAGGGATCTTACTGTCATACATTAATGACCTTGTATATTGCTTAACTCTAACCATCTCCATAGCATTGTCACATTTCTACTCTTAAAATTAAACCTCCCTCTCTTGGCATACAACACATATTTGGCCACCTCTTGGATTTCGACAAAGCTTGCCCCTCAAGCTCATCCATTGGGCCTCTTAAAACTTCTTACCCCCTTTTACATCATCATTGACTTCATCCTCCCCCTTGGACCTAATCTTCTTCTACCCCTAGGCAACCTCCTTTACACTTCTAGTGAAGTGCCCACTCTATTGACCCTCCTCCTTGCCTCTTTTGTTAAAGACCCTAATCTCTCCCTCCCCTCTTCTTACCAACATCACCTTCTAAACCTCCTCTTAGTTGTTGCGCATTCTAATCAAGCTCATGTTCTTAGCCCTCCTTTTGTAGCTACTTCTAATGAAGACCATTCACTTTCTTCCCTTCCTTGACCCCATCCTCACCAAGTTTAGCCTTTCAAACGAACCTTGACCCCTCCTCTCCCATTCGACAAAGACCTCCCCCTCTAACCTCTACCAATGAAGACCCACCACTCATGGCCTTCCAACAATGCCCACCTCTCCCTTGTGGCCTTCTCCTCCACCATTTATGAGCACAAACCATGGTGTTCTCAAAAGATAACATCCAAATAAAATATAAGGACATCCAAATTCAAGTCATAGAAAAGTTAATAAGTAACATTTTCTATTGACTAATGTTTGTCAGAAAACTAAATGAAGTAACAACCAATTTTTTTAGAAAGACTTGTAAAGATTCTATTTTACATGCAAACAAGAAGACCCTTCATGGCCCATAGTGCCCTAATAAGAACTCAATTTGCCAACTTGTAAACTTTTGTTTGAAATACATCACTCAATGAAAAGTCATTCAATTTACCAAATTCTATCAAAAAATCATCAAGAGGACTAGACGTTAATATGGTGAATTTCAGAAAAAAAAAATTATCATGATACTTCTTTTGTTTGCCCTAAAATTTTGGTTTCCATCTTAAGAATGTGCATCATCTTGAAAGTGAAACTTTATGGATGTACCTGAAACTATAAATTGAATGAAGCATGTGTGCCCAACAAAGTTGAAGAAGCTTGAAAATTGTTGTGGCAAGTATGTGACAAAATAGGAGATGGAATAAGGAGGAGGAGGAGGAGGAGGTGGAAGGTGGCAGCGGCGGTCGTAGTGGTGGAGGTGGTAGTGGCAGCGGGGTGGAGGTGACAACGATATTGCATCTAACAACTCATGACACTTTTATTCACAACTCTAGGGCCACATAGAACCCTTATATCTCCATCTTAAGATTAGGATAGACGTCCTTATCAACATGGAAACTTTAAGATATATCAAATATAACTTTGTATTAACTAATATTCTTTATAGATTAAATTAACATGCTATACAATCTTATTAAGATTACAATGATTTGAGGAAACATCATAATTTTTTATCTAGTTGAGATTGTGCAAGATTCTAATCTAAATATATCTTATTTTCTATTTTTGTGTAGAAAAGAAAGATAGACTCATTGCTTCTCTTCTTTTTCTTCACATCCAAAATATATAAGAAATAAAGTATAAAAAATCAATTATTATAAGTATTTTGTAATGTACAGAAGAAATATTATTTATTTTTTATACAATCTCAATAAATGCAACCTATGAAAATTCAACATCCTTGGCCGTTCTAAATTTTACCTTAAGTGCAATACAACATTGTCCACATATTCTTATATGAGTAACCAATATACATTTTTATCTGGCTACTCATTGATTAGATACCTAAATAGGCATTCTCATATACAACCTGCCAAACTTCGCAGACCAAGAGATAAAGTAGTGGACAACTTTACAGATATAGTTCGATGGATAATGGTAAACCTACCAATTCTACGGATAATAATAATGACAATAAAAGCTAGATGGGATATGGGACAATCTAATGCAACAAGTCAAGATTTGAACAAAGATATATTAAAGAAGAAGATTTACAAAGGGTTTGATCGGATCTATATCTTACAATTCAAGTTAAAAATGTTGTTTGATCTATAAATATTAGCCATGGCCTAATAGAAGGGTAAGTGAACTCCACTTTTGTCAATTTATTTCTCTCTCTATTCTTGATCAAGTAACATGGAGTCTCTAGCAAATGGAAGAATAGAGGCAACACCACCATCTTTACCACCACTTTCATCATCACTGCCACCACCATCACCAAACAAGGTGATTGTAGTGAAATACATGGAGTGTAGGAGAAACTATGTAATCACCACAGGTGGATATATTGTAAATGGTTGCATGGAATTTTTGGCTGTTGGAGCATAAGATACTAATCAAGCTCCCATCTGCTATGAATGTGGCTGCCACTTTAAGTGGAGGAGGAGGAGGTAATGATGGAGGAAGATGACAATAATGCTGACGATGAGGGAGATACTTCTTCCAATGGCTCCATCTCGTCATCCTTCACACCCTAAAGCCAAGCTCTTCTCAAGAGTTTGAATGTATGATCCTATGAATAAAGATTTTTTTAGTCATTAGTTAGAGAGAATTCTCAACAACCTAGGCACATATTAGTGGGATCTACAGTTTGGATGTATGATCATGTGAACAAAGATTTTTTTAGTCATTAGTTAGAGAGAATTCTCAACAACCTAGGCACATATAAGTGGGATCTATAGTTTGGATGTATGATCCTATGAATAAAGATTTTTTTAGTCATTAGTTAGAGAAAATTCTCAACAACCTAGGCACATATAAGTGGGATCTACAGTTGTCCTTGGATATTTCTATATTCATAGATCTTATTTATTTGTGTTGATAAGAAGCTTATCATCTCTAATTTATTACTGAGAAAGTCTCTTCTCTGTCTTGGGTTGGTATCTATGATTTATCTCATTTTAAGTGTCATCTCAACGACAATGTATTTCCCTTCATTTCTATGTAGGTCAAGAATGTTCGTAGCTGTGTATGTGGTTTGTTGCTTTTTTGGTTTATCTTCGTATTCTCTTGTTTCATGCAATTAAAATGGCAAAACATATTTTCAAGAGTTTAAATTGATGAACTTTGGTAAGTGGGATAAGTTTTTGTATTTTCAAGTAAGAGAGTTAAATTAGACTTAAAAATTAGTGTCCACTTAATTTTGTTTAAAAAATCATGGAAAATATATTTCAATGGAATATTTTCAAAGAAATAGAAAATGTGATTTATTATTTGGTTTACGATAAATTCCTTTCAAGAAAATATTTCCAACCAGTTGATCTTTTAAATTCAATGAGAACGTATTATTGAATGCAATAAAATTATTTCCTTATTTATAATTTAATATTAAATTAATAAGAATTATTTTATTTGATAAAATTATTTTATTAATTTTTCCTTCAATCCGTCTTCATAAATTTAATATATCATGTATTTTACTATACCTAGATAATTTTAACGGGGACAACGTTATTCTGTTCTTCACTAATGCATAAATATTTAATTTAGTAAAATGAGTTGTCATGAAATTATTATTAATTTTTTACTTAATGTTTAAATATGATGTTTATTTCATTAAATGGAGATCTCACATTATTTAAGTAAATTTAAGATTATATAATTTTCGTAAAGCAAGTCATCCTGCTCATTGATAAAGCATATTTTTCTATGATGAAATTAAATGTTGATTATATACAAGTATAAAAATTTAAAATATAATTTTAATAATAAACTTTATGCCATTTCACCATTTAACCAGCTAAAAACTATAATATTTTCAGTAAGAAAAATATAATTACGTGTTCGCTAAATAGGTGACGTGTGCAGTACCCATATGAAAATATCATTCTCGATGAGAAAATATATAAATACGTCAATGAAAATGTTTTCCATTGATTTCATTTTTAGGAACAACCAAATGAAAACTTTAATTTGATTAGTTTTCTAAAAATTTGATTTATGGATAAACTTCCCTCCAAAACAAATGCATATGATCCACTTGGACATCCCATAAAAGTAAAATGAAATAAAATATTTTTGTTGGTAAATTTTTAAGAAAATAAAAAACATAATCTATTCTTTAGTCGATTTGAATTCATTTTTATCCATATATAATTCATTATTTGGTTATCTATAAATTATTTTCTTTAAAATAGTTTAATTCCTTAAAAAATTTGTCTTATGAGGTGTAAAAGACAACATATTTTAAAAATCTATTTACAATTATTCATTATAGTTTATCATCACAAATTAATTAATTGTATAATAAAATATAATTATAAAATTAAAATATAAAATATTTAAAATTAAAATAATAAATAATAAAATACTTGTTACATTTTTATTTCTTACTTAAATATTCCACTTTCACTTGTAAGAACTCAATTGTTGATTTTCTCCATCACTTCCGTGAATCTAAATTCTCGTCTTTGAATACCAATAGTCTTTCCAAACTACATGCCTACCATGCTTAACCACATATGGCCATTTTGCAAATCTCAGTGCCTAATAGCCCGTTTGGTTAGAGTTTCATTTTTGGTACTATATCAATATTGATATTAATATTTTCAAATGTTAATGGCCTGTTTGGTTAGAGTATCAAAATTGATACAATATCAATTTTGATATTGATATTCCAAGAAGATGTAATATCAATATCAAAAGTGATAGTATCAAGTTTCTTCAAGTGTTTGGTAATGTTATATCAATATTAAAATTGATATTAGGTGTTTGGTAATACAATATCAATATGAAAATCACTATTAAATATTTTGATTAATTAGCATCAAAATTATATTTTAATACCAAAATTATTGTTAAAATATAAAAAAATCTATATTATTTACAAAATTAAATATATATTTAAATAATAAATTTAAAACAAAAACTAAGAAAAAATGATATAAAGTTGACCACTTTCAACAAATTAAAATGTCTAAATCTCGTATTTTGTTGTCCATGCTTTGTACAGACATACATGCATAAAATTCAACCGTAACTACAACAAACATAAAATGTTACTGTCTATTAAATGCACTGATGAAATATTCTAATACAGAGAAAGATCAACGGTATAATATCCACTAACATGATTATACACCTTATATTTACCCCTTACAGATCCATCTGAAATCTCCCACTTTCAGATTAAAAAAAAACTACAAAGCAAGTCTTGCTAGAACATTACAAAACAGATCCATCTGAACCCACAGTCGTCACCTGCGGTGAAAAACCATTGGAAGAAACCCCAAAGGAAGCTGAAGGAGAAGAACTTGCCCAATAACCTCACCTGCTTCCTGCACAAAACAAATGACAATCAAATTTTTGTAGGACTCCCAACTTAGTAGAATGGAAAAAATTGAATGCTCTCGAATATGTATAAAAGGAGGTATCTTTGTTTGTCATGTGATCATACCTGTGTGATAAAAGTTAATGTCTTCTTCTACTATACTCTTCCCACATTTCTTGAGCAATTCTATTTCTAAGTTCTTTGCCACGTCGACATTCTTCGGTAGATGATGACTCAATATTACTCTCAACCCTTTCTTGTCTCCTTTCAATAATCTCATTTTCTATCACTCTTGCAATTTGTCTATCATATTGATGAAATAGTTCATCCATATCTCCTTTTACACTCCGAATATAATTATGCAGAAAACAACCAATCAAGATAATCTTTGTTTGAGTTTGTATTGGGTACTCAATAGATGATTGAAAAATATGAAATCGTTTCTTTAAAACACCAAACATCCGTTCTATGACATTTCTAAGAGACGCATGCCGGAGATTAAATAATTCTTTATAATCTTGAGGTCTCAAGTGACTTTGAGCAAATTCTTTCAAATGATATCTCACATTCCGATATGGCGCAAGGAAACTTCCAGTATTTGGATAACCAGCATCAACAAGATAATACTTACCTAGAAATAAAATATAAATGTTAAATGCAAATAAAGTTGTTAAGAAACAGTATTTAACAAAAAATAACTCAAAAAAATCACCTTCAGGAATATAAAATCCACCGTTTATTGCAGCACGTAATACTAGAGAATCTGGAGTAGAACCTTCCTATCCAGCAAGTACATATGAAAACTTCATATCAAAGCTGCATGCTGCCATCACATTTTGAGAAACTTGATTCTTTCGGTCACGATATTGAGCAACTTTTGTACTTGGAACTTCTATGAGAAAATGAGTACCATCTATTGCACCAATACAATCCTAGATGCAAAATGTAACAGGTAGTTTTTAGGGGAAATAATTGTAAAATCAAAAATAAAGTAATGAACAAGCTTTAGTACCTTGAAAAAATGATATTTTCTCCTTTCAAGAATGTATCTTGGAGTGTCTGTTAGAGGCAATGTTATATACTCATGTATTAAACATGACAAAGCATTGATCACCTCACTAACTTTTCTGCTGATTATCTCTCCTGAGTGTTGAAATCTTTCTTGTGCTCTTCTATTTGACTCTTTTTCGACCATGATAAAAAGAAAAATCATAATCATCTCCTCCACATTCATTCTTCTAGTGTCTTTTAAAAGTCCTCTATCTTTAAGTAGATTAGATAATGAAAGAAAAACTTCTTTATCCAAACCACACACTTCACGAAAACGAGATTCACACCATTTAACAGTTCTTGAGTATATGCTTTGCCGAGAAAGTATTGAGCTTCTTACACGAACCCAGTATTTCTACTCTCCGAAGATTGAATACTTGCCTTACTAGCAACCATAGATGCAATATAAGCAACTATGTTACGTCTTCTTTGATAATATTCATTGGTTGCTTCATCATCCCAATCCATATTTGATTACAAACTAAAAATATAAATAACAAAGTACCAAATATTACAATGAGAAGTCAATTGCATAAACACAAAGGTCACATAAAAACAAGATTACAAACAAAAGTCTTCCAAACGATACATAATTAAAGAAGACACGACACACCACATATCAATAAAGTTCACTACAAACTAAACAAGTGTCTTCCGAGAAATACAAACATTAAGTCCTACTTTTCTTACTTCTTCCCTAAAATTGATCGTATCCAAGCAAGACGACACTCATGGTCAAATTTTAAAAAAATAGTTGGGGTGCTTGGGTTGTTCTCAAGTCGAAATGCAGCAGCCACCTTCTCTTCAGCTGACAACTCATCCATTGCCATGATAATGTCCATGCATTGAGCAATGAGTGATTGACTTGATGGTGGTGGACCGGTGACCCTTAGAGCTTCAGCAACCTCCTTAAGTGCAGAAGACATGGATATATCTTCTTCACTTACTCTAGTTTGTTTGCACTTACCTTTATAAGAACTAGATTTTCCAGAAGAACGTCTTTTTGAACCACTTCTAGTTTCAACATCTGGACTTGAGGCAGATTCTTCATCTTGTGGTGATGAAATAGGAGTGGTATGCGATGTTGAATGTAAAGAAACAGATGGTGGACATAAAGTTCCTTGTTGACCTTTTCCTTCTGCCCTAGTACCTAAACACAATTATCATTTACGTTAAAATCAAAATAAACAAAGAAAATTTACCGTACATATGCATGTAATGTAAAATACCATCAAATATCTCAAACCAATCTCCATATAGATCAATTGATTTTCCTCTCCACTTCTTGAATTTCTTATCCTTCTATAAAAATAAGAACAAAAATATGTCAAAAATCAAAAATTTAAAACTAAACATCATAAACAATAATATCTCAAACCTTAAGGAGATTATCCCATTCATTATCTTCAGCCGTGATCATTCTTCTATTATGATCCCATTCAAAACCGCTAACCTCGTTAATTAGACGTTTGAGATCATAAAAATATCCTTTTAACACAAACATTCTAGATTTGAGTTGGTGGGCTATGACTTGTACACCAAAAGTTGAAGTACATTTTTCAGCCATAGCACTCCATGCCTCAGGTTTCCATCCATTTGATGCTCGTTTACCAGCATGATGTTGTATTACAAGTTGTTTGGTAAGAAAACTATCTCGGGTATCATCCCACTTTAGACTTCCAGTTTTGGCTTCGTTGTCCATCTAGTAGAAAACTTCCTAACATAGATGACATGATAAAAGATAAAAAATATATCAAAAGTAGAATGAGACATGATTCATAATATGATAATATGATCCATAATATTTTGAACTTTTTCCATAACATGCTCAAGGAAAATTAGGATTAGACATGACTCACTACATGATATACAACAAGGTATTGGTAGTTGAATAATAACCAAATTCAAATCCAAGAAGGTATACAAAACAGGAGATTGTTAAGCACAATAAGTACGCAATGGACAACTGTCAAAACAAGGGTGTAGCGACAGTTGGTAGTTTTTTTCTGGTGAGGAAGGTAGGGTGGTTGGTCTCTTGGGCAGAGATCAAATGTAAGAAAACTCTTAAAAAACTAGCAGAAGAGCGGAATATCTCTCTATCAATCTGCACGAATGATCCCACAGCAGTAATATATTAATATTAAGTAGCCGTTTTGTTTCAAACTTTGATTGCCAAACAATCTTATTTTTATTTCTTATAAGCTATCCATTTTTCAAATTTCAATTCATTTTTTATTTATATATAAAAGAAACAGATAGAAGAGGAATATGACGTGTATATATGTGTGTGTGTGTATGTGTGTTCTGAGTACCAAACAATCTATATTTGTTTATTCCATGCATTTGCCTGGATCATCAAACAATTTATACATATTTGTTTCTTTCACATTTATCCAAACCTATTCGGTGCATCAAGTTTAAATACCAATTTGGTAGTCATCAACCGATCTAAATTATCTCAGAAACTTCGGATAGGTTCAAGTTTTCAGCATTATCCGCAAGAAAACCTAACTAGAGACCCAAATTAGCTGTCAATGAGTGTCAGTATGAGCTTGCTGCTACCCCCATCTCTAGTCATATTATTAGCTGCGCACAAACTGGTATCATGTAGCATTATGGGCGGCCATACAGCTCCTTACTTGGTCTTTTCCAGCAGCCAACACTTAGTCAAATGGAGATATAAAAACAAAAGATGAAGGGGGTGTTTGTGACTCTGACTGGTGCTGCTGCTAAAATATTAGGGTTGGAGTCAATATATGCTGGCTCATCAACGCTGTGGGTAGAACATCATTTGCAGTTTCTGGGGATCACCAGTTCCAGAAAAATCAAGCAAGTCCAGTGGAGAGAAGCTGATACAGGGAAGAGGGGGTCAATCAGGAACTGCCAGAAGAACTGGAAGGCCACTGAAACTTGTAGGCAGCTGATGAGGACTGCCTCATTTGCAAAATGGGCACTTAGTACTTTCTATAAAACGAAGGGAATCCAAATTACTTTTCAACTCATCCTTTGTTCTAAAGATGGTCTTTTTCTAAATAAGAGCAAATTTATTAGCACCAAGACTCTCCAGTATCCACATTTGCTCGAGATCTCTCCTGGTCACACCCACCCATGATCTTGGTTTGTGAGTATTGACCATGAATCGGGTTTCATATAGGTACGTACAAAGATATATTTAGGTGTATACATAGATCTGGAGCTCAACTAACTCCAATCTGCAAGGCTTATTGAATAATTCCTACATCTCATATATTAGCATAAATATACAAACACATTGGCTCTAAAGGCATTGGTTGATTTGAGAGGCAAAACGAGAAATTCCAAGGTTGATTTCTTGCTTGAAATAGCATACATGATGCATATTGTGCTCAGAGAATGTCTTCCAAGGCATTGCTTCCAATCTAATCTTTTTTTTTCTTTTAAAGGGAAATGTTACTGCTATTATAAAAATCACCCAGGCATGTCTACACAGTTGATCCCACATGGAGCATGGGACAACAGACAAATAACCAGCCAAACCTACGTCGGCATTCATTGCCCATTTAGCAAGTAAACAAGTAGCGTGATTACAAGTACAAGGAGCAAAGGTAATGGAGAAATCTTTGCCAAGATATGTAGGTACAAAGAACATTATTCACAATATTCCTATTTTCATCACAATCAACATTGTCATTCAAAACCATTGTCTCCCGGAACCTGATATTGATCTCATCTCTGTATGCAAAAAGGGGGTTTTGGGAAAGAAGTTCATACCCAGAATCTGCGCTTATGTATATATAGATCGATCGCCTCAGTGTTCATACCCAGAATCAATATCAACTCAAAATGACACATTGATTCGGCGAAGCCCGCGGATCCCCTAGCAAGCCGGCAAGCGAGCCCGTCGAAGAGAGGGATGCGACGCGGCGGATACCTCCAGACCTCCGACAGAGTGCCACTGCCGGCTCCCCTCACCGTACCGGAGGACGCGGAGCGGAAGCGAGGGAGAAGGCGGAGACGGCTGCACGGCGGGAGGGTGAAGAGAGGGAGGGTGAAGATCTCGCACCTGGTTGTGTCCGGAGTGTCCTCTTCGTTGGAGAACCCTTGGGAGAGCTTCGACCGAAGACGCCGAGGTCGATCGGGGAGGGTGGCCGAGGAGTCGCACGATCAGAGGTGAGCTCCTGCCGTCTGCTGAGGTCGATCGGGGAGGGCGGCAGAGGAGTCGCACAGAGGTGAGCTCCTGCCATCTGCCGAGGTCGAACGGGGAGGGCGGCCGCTATCGGGCGTCTGCCGAGGTTGAACGGAGGTCGAATGGGGAGGGCGGAGGGCGGCCGCTATCAGGCGCCTGCCAAGGTCGAACGGGGAGGGCGGCCGCTATCGGGGGAGAAGATGGAGTTAGGGCGTAGCGAACAGACAGCTCAGTATTAATTTTAAAACAGGTACTGACCTGTATTGAATTTGAAAGAATGGTAAACTAATAATTTTAAAACTGATATAAGTATCCAAACATTTTGTATCATCTTCTATCAATATCAGTTTTAAAATTAATACTAATATAAGTACTTAATACAGTTACCAAACAGGCCGTAAAGTATCAATATCAAAAGTAATACAAGTTGACACTTGTATTACATAATATGTTTTGTTTGCAATACAAATTTTAAAATTGATACAATTAGCCAAACACCTCTTAATGATTTCTATCAATATCAATTTTAAAATTGATAGTGATAGAGGTACCTAATAGTGTTACCAAACAGGGCATAAACTATCCATTTTGTTTTCTCCATCACTACTATCAATTTAAATTCTCATGTTCTTGATTACGTATAGTCTTTCAAACTCCACTTCCAACCTCCTTCATTGCGCATGACCTTTTTACAAATCCCTCGTACCTATTGCTAATGACCACTTGGGACCTTTCTGTCTTACAAAAATGATCTTGTATATTGCTCAAATTTAACGATCTCCATAGCATTGTCACCCATTCTGCTCTTACAATGAAGTCTCCCTCCCTTGGTATACAGCACATCTCTGGCTATCTCTTCTCCTCTCCAATGTGCCCCCTCTAAAGTGAAGCCCTCATGTGCTTTGTGCAAAGTCACTTGTCTCCCCCTTATCTTCTCATCTACAACACTTCGAAGGATTTTGACAAAAAGCACCCATCAAGCTCATCCATTATGCTTTCCAGAACTTCTTCCCCTGTTCTACTTCATCATTGACTTCATCATCTCCCTCTAACCACATCTTTCTTACCCCTAGGCTTCCTTCTTTTCTTTTCTAGTGAAGTCCCTACTCCATTGAGCCCCGTCCTTTCCTTTTTTGTTAAAGACCCTAATATCCCCCTCCCCCTTCTCACCAAGGTCATTTTTTAAACATTTCTTTAGTCATTGCCCCTTCAAATGAAGCACATGTTCTTAGGCCTCCAATTGTAGCTACTTCTGATGAAGACTATTCACACTTTCCTCCCATCCTTGGTGCATCCTCATCAAATTTAGCTCAAAACCTTGACCCCTCATTCTTTCCCATTAGGCAAAGACCTCCCTCTTTAACCCCTATCAATGAAGACTCACCACTCATGGCCTTCGAACAATGCCCCCCCCCCCTTGTGGCCTTCTCCTCCACCATCTATGAGCAAAGATCATGGTGTTACAAAAAATAACATCCGGATAAAATATAAGGACATCCAAATTCAAGCCATATAAAAGTCAATAAGCAACATTTTCTATTTACTATAGTTTGATAGACAACCAAATGAAGAAACAACTAATTTTGTAGGAAGACGTGAAGATTCCATTTTACATGCAACCAAGTAGACCCTTTATAGCCCATTGTGCCATGATAAGAATCTCAATTTGCCAACTTGTAAACTTTTATTTGAAATACATCACTCAATGACTTATCACTCAAGTTATCAATTTCTATTAGAAAAATCATCAAGAGGACTACACATTAATATGGTGAATTTCAGAAAAAAACAATATTATGATACTTCTTTTGTTTGCCCTAAAATTTTTGTTTCCATCTTAAGAGTGTGCATCATCTAGAAAGTGAAACCTTATATAAGTACTTGAATCTATAAATTGAATAATACATGTGTGCCCACCAAAGTTGAAGAACCTTGAAAATTGTTGTGGCACGTAGAAGCTTGAAAATTGTTGTGGCATGCATGTGATAAAATAGGAGATGAAAGGAGGAGGAGGAGGGGGAAGGTGGCCATGGTGGTGAAGGTGGTAGCGGCAGCAAGGTAGAGGTGACAATGATATAACATCTCGCAACTCTAGTGCCGCGTAGAATCCGAACCCTTATATCTTCGTCCTAAGATAAGGATAGATGTCGTTATCAACTTTAAAATTTTAATATAGATCAAATATAACTTTGTATTAACTAATATCTTTCTAGATTTAGAATAACATGCTATACAATTTTTATTTAGATTACGAGTATTAGATGAAACGTATAATAATTTTTTATCAAGTTGAGAATGTGCAAGATTCTCATTTAAATATACCTTATTTTCTTTTTATGTTTATAAAAGAAAGATAAACTCATTGCTTCTCTTCTTTTTCTTCACATAAAAAATATATAATAAATAAAGTATAAAAAAATCAATTATCATATTTTTTAGAAAGAGAGAGAATATTGTTTCCCTCATACAATCTCGATAAATGCAACCTATGAAAATTTAGCATCCTTGGCCGTCCACAATTTTACCTTAAGTGGAGTACAACATTGTCCACATATTCTTATATGGGTAACCAATATACTTGTATGCCTCGCTACTCAATGATTAGCAACCTAAATAGGCATTCCCATAGACAACTTGTTGAACTTTGAGGGCCCAGGAGATAAAAGAAGTGGGCAATTTATTTGAATAAAACATCTTTTATGAAAACTTGTGAACCCCTTTATTAATTTATCATTTTCATTTGAGGATTGACTATGAGTTGGGATGCAAATGAATCAGTAGCTTGAAACTTGATTGGATAAAAACTTGATTCAGATCGTTTACTATGTTAAACAAATAAGTTTGAATAAAAAACATAAAATTCAATTCATTAATGACTCTGTTTTGCACAAACCTCTACACTGATAGAAAAGCTTGTGAGTAGTTCAATTAACTATTTACTAGAATATTTACTTAAAAATTAAATCATTAATATTAATAGTTATATAGTGTTATCTAAATATATAAAATAAATTGAAATTAGATTTTATTTGGTTTAACTTAGTTTGTGTTTCTTAAATGAGCTAAAGTTTGAGTTTCACAGGTGATTCAAGTTTTACAAACAAGTTTATATTAACTTTGAGCCCACTATTCGATCTCGAGTTGCCGTTCAAGGTCTAGCTTGTTGAGCTTACTTGTAAGAGCTCAAACTTGAACTCAAACTTGAACTCATGTAAAATAAATTAGTCAAATTTGAACAACATGCTGCTCGACTTAGCTTAACTTGTTTGCACCCATAAGTAACTATGCATATATGTCTTGACATTAACCGACAATTTAACCATACTTTTCTTGGAAACTAAGAACCAACATCTAATCTCTAATTCCGTCAGAGATCATACATTTCAATCAATATGGTTAATATCCATTTTTCATATGTTTGGAATTGTGAACCTTTTGATAAAATATATAAATTAATATTTGAATGTAACATTAAACTGTTAAATATTACTTAATTTTAATTAACTTATCATACTTTCTTAATTTTAAGTAACATATTGTACCTTTCTA
Organism: Cryptocoryne crispatula var. balansae; assembly: GCA_036172225.1. NCBI lineage: Eukaryota > Viridiplantae > Streptophyta > Magnoliopsida > Alismatales > Araceae > Cryptocoryne > Cryptocoryne crispatula. The sequence continues at coordinate 29,005,369 of CM069921.1, forward strand.
ATTCAAAGATAAGGTAGTTAAAATTCTTTTTTTCAAATTAAAAAATTATATGTGAAATTAAAAGTTTTTTATTTGATAACAATATCAAGTACCACTATCACACATTAATTTTAAAATTTATATTTACATAAATCACCTCCTTATTAATATAAATTTAGAATTTAGAATACAAAAAATATACGAATTACAATACAAAATGTCCACCTGTTTTAATTTGGTTTCTGAATCTTTATCCTTTAGAAACATCATACATCCAAATTGATGTATATCACAACATTTTTAACACTCTAACCAAACATGGCATTAAACCTTATGTCGTCTAAGAGTACTGGTTAACGAATGACCGGATTGTCTGAAAGCTACAAGATAGATAGGCTCGGTGTGTTATGCATATTTGCACAATAAGTAAGCAAGTTTTATGTGCTTGGTGATCATAAAGTAGGTGTGCCTAGTTAGTTTACGCAAGATTTTTTATAAGCTCTATAAAAATCATTTACAACAAATTACTTGAGCAATAAAACGTCATAACTACTTTTTGTAGTTGAGGTAATTAAATCTATGTTCACTTTCTACGAATTTATGATGTATTCCTGAGACGTTGCATTTGTGAACCAAAAGGAAATATTCAACCATGAGCAAAAGTTGATCTAGAAAAAGTACTTTGCACATTTCTAAGAGTTGGTTCAATTTGATTCATAGAATTAGTATAGTCATTTTTGATATCAACATCACACGTTAATATGAAAAAAGCAAAGAAAAGAAAATGAATCAAGGTATTACCAGTTGGTTATTACGAATGGTAGACAAACTTATCATCGAGATCTTGCTCACGTTAGGATAGTTGAGATTAGTTTTATATCTTAGGAGCTATTTGATAAAAGATTATTTAGGGTAAACCTAGTATATTCCCTTAATCCTTTAACAAATAGCCCCTTAAGACTTCAAGGCACTGTGATCCTGTCAAGAACACATGGTTATATCATGAGAAGCATATATATATAGCATGAATATCATGTATCGATCATTTTATACATCACTGGACCTCATGATAGAATAACAATGTCCTATGAAATAAATGTTCAAGAAGTAGCATATCATCAAGGTATCTATGAATGAAGCGATAGCAAACAAATATGATGAGTTCTTTTGATTGCAAGGGGCACGAGAAGATCACTGCACATCAGCACCCTTTTTGGCTCCAATTATGGTGGCAACCACAGCAAGTACATAGCCTACTCATATGGATAAAATTCTCTCAGAGCATAACGTAAAAAAGATGATGCAGATACCTAAGTTTTATTCAAGAGCACTATATGTAAGATGAATGATAAAATTACTTCTATATGTATTAGATATGGTACTAGCTAGTTGAGACAGCAAGAAGATGTGTTCCTTGCGAAAATGAAAAGATGTGTGATCCATTTAGAGAATGAAAGTATTAGTGGATATATATTTCATCTCGAGGATGATTGAATTAATGGCATTATAATTGTGATTAGAACTCATGTTGTGTATATTGATTGGTCTCAAATAGATGGTGCTACGTAGTATGCATAACAAGTCATAATTGTATGTCATTAGGTTGGTCTTTTGACTGGTTGTGATTATGTGGTTGATAAATTGTAAAATATTGGAAGATTAATTATTGTTTAGTCGTACGTGATTATATTACAGGTGTAGGTTTGGGTATTTATAAATTATCATGATAGGACCTTAGTGACTATCTAATTTGGCGAATGATAGAATATCCACTAACTGTTTATGACTCATCATGTGATTTTAATATTTCATCTAGTTTTGAAGAAGTGGATTCAAAAGTTGGACTTGAGAAGGATTCCAACTTTGGGTTTGAAAAGAATAGGTGGAAGAACTAGATTTCACAAGTCCAGAAGGTGTGGGACATCACTTTGTTTGAGTGTTTTGTTATGTTTCCAATAAAATGACTTTGTAGAGTCAATTATCAACTTAATCGTGATTTTATTTTGGTATGGTATTTAGACTTATGGTCTTATTTTTTGTTAGAACTATGTTGTCTCATTTGGTGTTTGGAGTTGTTAGAACTATGTTGTCTCATTTCTAGAAACAATTTACTTCTAAGTGGTTGAATAATATGAAGTTATGCTTGTTGATGTGTTTTGTTTTTAGCCTATGTGTTCTTTTGTTGTCAAACCTTATTTATTCATGGCTTTTACTCCGCTATCATGTTCCAGAGAAAAAAATTTCCACTAGATTTTTCAAGGTGGGACAATTCAAATAAAATATTAGGACATCAAAATTTATGCCATAGAGGAGTCCATAAGTCACATTTTCTTTTGACCATAATATCACGGACAACAAAATGAAGGAAGAACTAATTTTCTAAGAAAACTTGTGAAGAGTACATTTTGCTAGCACCAAGTAGACCCTCAATGATACACAAGGCCCTAAAAAGAATCTACATTTGCCCACTTGTAAACTGTTGCTTGAAAACAATTTGGTGAAATTTATGAAAAAATTATAACACTTCATTCGTTTGGAATGAAATTTTGGTTTCCATATGAAGAATGTGCTTCATGCAGAAAGTGAAAACTTAAGAAAGTTCCAGAATCAATAAATTGAACGAACCAAGTATTTGCTCAACAAGATTGTTGAAGCTTGAAGATAGTTGTGGCATATATGTAATAAAATAAGAGTGAAGAAGAAGAAGAAGAAGAAGAAGAAGAAGAAGAAGAAGAAGAAGAAGAAGAAGAAGAACGTGATAATTTTATATATATTTGAAACTCTTGCGCCACGCCACGTAAAATCTTTTTATCTTCATCTTAAAAAAAAGTAATACTTTTATATTAATACTTTTACAATTGTAATTATAAATGATATATTTATATTCGCAACTCTAGTGTCACCTCAAACTATTATATCTTCGTCGTAAGATAGAAATATCTGTTGTTATCAATTTAGAAAGTTTAAGATAAATCAAACATATGTTTTTTTGACAAATGTATTTTTATATGCTAAATTAACATGCTATATAATTTTTATTTGGATTATTAGAGTATTAAAAGAAACATATAATAATTTTGTCTTTAGTGAGATTGCGCAAGCATAAGATTCTCATCTAAATGTATCTTATTTTATTTTTATGTTTATATTAAAATATTTGAACTTGAATATTAAAATAAAAAATATAATACATATTTTTTCAAGTCAAAAAGATATAAGAATAAAGTATAGAATTTACCACTTATTATAAATAATTGTTTTTGTAAATAGATAGATATAAATAAGCATTTCCATAGACAGCTAATTTAGAGGACCACCCCGGAGATTAAAGAAGTGGGCAACTTTATTCAATTAAAACGTCTTTACTAAAATATTCAAACCCCTTTTTAATCATTTTCATTTGAGGATAGACTATGCTTTATATGTGTCTATGTCCTTACACTATCCAACAATTTAAGGATACTTTTTTGGAAATCTAATACATTTCAATCCATTAGATTAATATCCATTTTTCAGAATTTCAAACCTTTTGATAAAATATATGAAATAGCATTTAAATGTGACACTATTAAGTACCCTATTATAACTTGTTTGCAAATTAGGTAAGGTAGTTATACATTTTCTTCTCTATGAAATAAGAAACAAGAAATGAAATTAAAACTTTACATTTGGCAACCATATCAAACACCTCTATCACTATAAATATTAAAATTAGCATCTATATAAATTATCTAGTTAATAATATCAATTATCTAAACAAGATATGAATTACAATACAAAATATCTACATTGATCAATTTGGTTATTGATACTTTGTCCTCCAGAAATAACAAATAGTAAAAGTAATATAATATCATTTTTAATACCCTAACAAAATATCACATTACACCTTATGTGGTCTAGGAGTCGAATTTCTGGTGAATGAGTGGTTGGATTGTGTAAAAGCAACAAGAGACAAATAGACAAAGCTGACTTACACATTTTTTTCATTAAAAAAGTATATTATTAGCAATCATAAAGCAGGTGTGCAGAGTATGCTTATGCAAGATTGTTTATTAACTCTATCAAAATAATTTATTAACTAATTACATTAGCAACAAAATCTTATTAAACACTTTTCGCAGTTGAGGTAATTATGATTTTGTTTAAATTTTTGTATAAATCTAAACAAGTTTGGTCACAATATTAAACATCTTTACCACAATAGTGATATAAGTTAATGTTTTGGCTATTAAAGTTAATTTTGAAATATGTAGAACAGAAAAGGAGTAAATTATAATGTGTCCACGTGCATCTAAAAATATCAATGTAACCAAGCAGTAACCAATCTAAAAATATCCTTAAAATATCAATGTCAAATTTAATTTGGTATCATTTTCAAAACTGTAACCAAACAATGCAAATATTAGTCGGCAAATTAGATTGCTCCTCTTTTTGAGTTGTTTTAGGACACCAATAAATTCTTTCACCAAATATAATCTTATTCAATGGCACCTATGCTTAAGAGAAAATTGATCTTGAATAGAGTCTAAATAAAGTCCAAGGGATTTTGTGGTGCACACACCATTTGAGTTTATCATTACCAAACTAATCTTTAAACAATGATATAAATGATTCATTCATCATTGGACCCCCATGATAGAATAATAGTGTCCTAGGAAACAAATGCCAAAGAAGTAGCATGACATCAAGGTACCCATGAACAAATCGATAGCAAACAATGAATATATGATGAGTTCTTTTGACTGCAAGGGGCACACAGATCACCATACCTTAGTACCCTTTGTGGCTCTGATTATGGTGGCAACCGCAGCAAGTAATATCCTACTCTGGTGAATAAAATTCTCTCTGAGCATAACATATGTAAAATGAATGATAAAATTACCTATATATGTATTAGATATAGTACTAGTTAGTTGAGATAGCAAGACGATGTGTTCCTTGTAAAATTGAAATGATATGTGGTCCATTTAGATAATGGAAGCATTAGTGGTATGTATATTTCTTCTAGAGAATGATTGAATTAGTGGCTTTATAATTGTGGTTAGAACTCATATTTTTTACGTTGCTTAGTCTCAAATAGATGGTATTGCATAGTATGCATAGCAAGTCCTAATTGTATGTCATTAACTTGGTATTTTTATAAGTTGTTGTTAATGTGGTTAATAAATTGTGCAATGTTCTTGTTGGCTATCCAATTTGGCAAATGATGGAATATCTATTGATTCCTTATGACTCACCCCATATTTTTAATATTTCAGCAGGTTTTGAAGAAAAGGATCCCAGAGTTGGACTTCAGGAGGATTCAACTTTGGTTTGAAGAGAAACTAGTAGAAGAACTAGATTTCATAGGTCCGGAAAGGCGTGTGACTTCACTTTGTTTAGATGTTTTGTTATGTTTCTAATAAAGTGACATTGTGGAGTCAATTATTAGCTTAATCATGATTTAATTTTGGTGTGGTTTTTATACTCATGATCTTGTTTTTTGTTATAACTATGTTGTCTCATTTGGTGGTTGAAGTTGCTTCTAGAAATGATTTACTACTAAGTGGTCAAATAATATGAAGTTATGCTAGTAGATGTGTTTTATTTTTCAGCCTATGTGTTTTTATTGTCAAACCTTATTTACTCATGGCTTTTATTTCACTATCATGTTCTTGAAAATAAAAATATGCTACATTTTTCTTGGGTGTGACAATTCAATTAAAATATTTGGACATCAAAATTTATGTCATAGAGGGGTCGATAAGTCACATTTACTTTTGACCATAGTTTCACAAACAACAAAATGTAGGAACAACTGATTTTCTAAGAAAACTTGTAAAGAGTCCATTTTGCTGGCAACCAAGTGGACCCTTAATGAGACACAATACCCTAAAAAGAATCTACATTTACCCTCATGTAAGCCTTTGCTTGAAATTCATCAATCAATGAGCAATCACTCAAGTTACCAAATTCTATTATCTAAATCATCACATGGACGAGACGATAAAGAATGTGCTTCATGTAGAAAGTAAAAACTTATGAAAGTTCCATAATCTATAAATTGAAGGAACCATGTCTTTGCTTACCAAATTTGATGGAGCTTGCTCGTTGTGGCAGAAAGGTAGGGATGTTCACTATTTGATTCAACCCGAGAAATCAAACCAAATCAGTAGTTTGGTTCGATTCGGTTTGGTTTGGTTTGAGCTACCAATTGATTTGGTTTGGTTTCTTGGGCCCTTTAAATCAACCCAAACCGCTAAACCAAATAACCCGAATCAAATCAAATATTTTATTTTAAGTTATATATAATACAATTTTTATGTGTCTTTTCTTTAAAAAATAAACTTGTTTCAAGAGTTTTTAAGAGTTAAGATAAAATTAATGAATCGTATAAACAAATACATTAACTTTCAATAGAATGTGATTTAAAACAAGTAAAATAAAATTATATATTGACATATCTACTATATTTTAATAAAATATGGTTTGAACCGGACCAAATCAAACCAAACCGAATTAATTTGGTTTAGTTTGGTTTGATTTGGGGGATATTTTGGTTTGGTTTGGTTTGAGAAAAAAATGCAATAACCAAATCAAGCCAAACCATGAACACCCCTACATAAATGTAATAAAGTAAGTGCGAAGGAGAAAGAAGAATAGGTAAGAAATAAGTAGAACAAGAACAACAACCTCATATTTATATATTTGCAACACAAGAAGAAGAAATAATCTTTTTATATTTGCATCTAAAACGCATTCTCACAGGCAGACAATTTAGAGGATCCAGGAGATTAAAGAAGTGAGCAAATTTATTTAAATAAAATGTCTTTAGTATAATATTCAAACCCCTTTTTTATCATTTCCATTTGAGGATAGGCTACCCGTTTGTGTGTATGTATATATCCTTGCATTATACAACAATTTAGGAATTCTTTTTCTTGGAAACTAAGAACCAACGTCTAATATCTAATTCCATCAGAGATGATACCTTTCAATCCATTTGGTTAATATCCATTTTTCAGAATCTCAAACCTTTTGATAAAATATCTGAATTATCATTTATATGTGACACTTAACTCTTATGGAGTGTTTGGTTGCATGATAATTTTTTGTACACTTTCATGATAAAAAATTATATTAAAATAAAAAGTGAACCAACTCATGACATAAAATTATCATGTTTGGAGGGATGTGATTACAAAAAAGAGTAACTACCACACATGACCAAACAAAGTGGGGGACCACAAGAAAAAAGAAAGAGGTGATACCCTCTTTTTTTGTTTAAGAAGAAAATCACTTTTAAAACATAAAATTGTCATGGTTACCAAACACCTCTTTTAACGAGTTTTGTTACAATTTTTAAACATTTAAAAAAAAACCTTCATTATCATGCAACCAAACACCCCATTAAAAATTACTTAATTTCAAATACCTTAGTATAACTAGTTTGCAAATTAATTTGATGAGGCAGTTAAGTTTTCTTTTCTATGAAATAATAAATAATAAATGAAATCAAAAATTTACATATGGTAACTCTATCAAACACCTCTATCCCTATTAATATTAAAATTAACATTCATATAAATCACCTCGTTATTAATATCAATTTATAATACAAACAAGGTACGAATTACAGCACAAACTGTCTACCTGTAACAATTTGGTTATTGATACTTTATCCTCTAGAAATATCAAGCATTAAAATTAGTATAATATCGTTTTAATACTTTAATTAATCATCGCAGCATTACGCCTTATGTGGTCAACAAGGCGTAGGATTTCTCAGGAATGAGTGGCCTGATTGTGTAAAAGCTATAAGATAAATAGATAAAGGTGATCGACCTACACATTTTTTTCATAAAAAAGTATATACTTAGGAATCATAAAGTAGGTGTGCAGAGTATGTTTATGCAAGATTGTTTATTAACTCTATCAAAATAATTTATTAACTAATTACAATAAAATCTTAATAAGCACTTTTTGCAGATGAGGTAATTATAATTTTGTTTAAATTTTTGTATAAAGTAAAACAAGTTTGGTCACAATAATAAATATTTGTACTGTAATAGTGTTATAAGTTAATGTTTTGGCTAATAAGTTTTCATAATAGTAAACTATAATGTGTCGATGTGCATCTAAACATATCAATGTAACCAAATAGTAACCAATTTGGAAGTATCCTTAAAATATCAATGTCTAATTTAATATAATATCATTTTCAATGTCACGCCCCGGATTTTCGTACACGCTGCGGAATTAATCCGACGACGAGACCGGGGAAATAAACCCCTTAACTACGTCGGTTTGGAAAATTGAAGACTAACCCAGGATCCATTACATAATTCAAATAAGTCCATTGGCCAGGAGCATGAGAACCATGCCTTGGGAACACATCAAGATATACCACGAGCAAGAGGACCATGCCTTGGGAACACATCAAGATATACCACGAGCAAGAGGACCATGCCTTGGGTAGCAAAACACGTATACCACGAGCATGAGAACCATGCCTTGGGTAGCAAAACACATATACCACGAGCATGAGAACCATGCCTTGGGTAGCAAAACACGTATACCACGAGCATGAGGACCATGCCTTGGGTATCCAGAATTCTCAATTTGTGCAGTTGCATATCATAATCAACCTGCTTAATACAAATCATTCATTTCACCAAGCATTTTAATAGCAAGACTAACATGATGCATATATTCGATATACCATTGAAACCAAGATATCATTATCTAATCAAGATTAATCAAGATCAATACATCACATACGTACAAACATGATTTCAAAATAATTCAGTAATTCATCACAAATTTACTAATCGGGAAATAATGCAAAACCGTTTTACCGTATACACTTGATTATTTATTGAATCATATTTAAATCACTGCCATACAACTAGATTAGTATTCTGGCAAAATTTTTATATCATTGTAAAGATAAATAAAAATACTATAACAAGTTTGGGACACACTACCTGGAATATCCTGAATTTTTCCGGAGTTTCTAACCTCAGCTTATCATCTTCAACTGATTTCCTCTTATCGGAAATCCCCCTTCCCAAGTGCTGTAGCAGATTCACGGTTGTTGGTTGACGTTTAAGATGCAACCTTGCTTTGGCACTGGACAGAGGTACGTAGAGGACAAGCTATAAGAAGTTGGCGATGACAACCAGGAAAGGCTACACAGCTGGAGGAAAATGCAACGGTGGTCTTCCAAGAGGAGACAAGGAAACTGGAGAGAAAAATAACGTCGGGCTGCCAACAAGAGGGCTGCGGTGGGAGCAGCGCTGGATGGCGAACAGGGTAGCCAGGGTGCACACTCAGATGCTGGAAAATAGGAAGAGGGCAGCGGCAGCACTGGCGACCGAAGGAGGAGGCAGATGAGCAATGTGCGGCTGCTGCGAGCAGACGCTCGGGAGGGTGTGGTGCAGACGGCACACAAGTTGTCACGCCCCGGATTTTCGTACACGCTGCGGAATTAATCCGACGACGAGACCGGGGAAATAAACCCCTTAACTACGTCAGTTTGGAAAATTGAAGACTAACCCAGGATCCATTACATAATTCAAATAAGTCCATTGGCCAGGAGCATGAGGACCATGCCTTGGGAACACATCAAGATATACCACGAGCAAGAGGACCATGCCTTGGGTAGCAAAACACGTATACCACGAGCATGAGGACCATGCCTTGGGTAGCAAAACACGTATACCACGAGCATGAGAACCAAGGAACCATGCCTTGGGTAGCAAAACACGTATACCACGAGCAAGAGGACCATGCCTTGGGTATTCAGAATTCTCAATTTGTGCAGTTGAATTTCATAATCAACCTGCTTAATACAAATCATTCATTTCACCAAGCATTTTAATAGCAAGACTAACATGATGCATACATTCGATATACCATTGAAACCAAGATATCATTATCTAATCAAGATTAATCAAGATCAATACATCACATACGTACAAACATGATTTCAAAATAATTCAGTAATTCATCACAAATTTACTAATCGGGAAATAATGCAAAACAGTTTTACCGTATACACTTGATTATTTATTGAATCATATTTAAATCACTGCCATACAGCTAGATTAGTATTCTGGCAAAATTTTTATATCATTGTAAAGATAAATAAAAATACTATAACAAGTTTGGGACACACTACCTGGAATATCCTGAATTTTTTCGGAGTTTCTAACCTCAACTTATCATCTTCAACTGATTTCCTTTTATCGGAAATCCCCCTTCCCAAGTCTTTGTAGCGATTCACGGTTGTTGGTTGACGTTTAAGATGCAACCTTGCTTTGGCACTGGACAGAGGTACGTAGAGGACAAGCTATAAGAAGTTGGCGATGACAACCAGGAAAGGCTACACAGCTGGGGGAAAATGCAACGGTGGTCTTCCAAGAGGAGACAAGGAAACTGGGGAGAAAAATAACGTCGGGCTGCCAACAAGAGGGCTGCGGCGGGAGCAGCGCTGGATGGCGAACAGGGTAGCCAGGGTGCACACTCAGATGCTGGAAAATAGGAAGAGGGCAGCGGCAGCACTGGCTAGGGGTGTAAACGGTTCGGTTCGGTTCGGTTTGGCCCATTTTTTTCCAAACCGAAACTGAACCGATAAGGCAAACCGAACCGAACCGAACCGATTCTGTGAGCCCTGAACCGATTGTGGTTCGGTTCGGTTCGGTTCGGTTCGGTTCGGTTCGGTTCATCGATTTAATGTATATTTAAATAAATAAAAATAGAAATAAAATAAAATATGCATTATAATAATTATTTAAGATTAATATAAAGATTAATACTTTATTTATAATATATAATTTTATCTTTATACTAATTAACTTAAATTTATACTAATATATATTTAAAATTGATATAATATGTATTAAAATGTAATATAATATATAAATAAAGTGGGTCAAACTTTATCAAACCGGGTCAACCGGTTTACCGGTTCGGTTCGGTTTGGGGAGGTGCCGAACCGAACCGAACCGATAAGAAATTATCGGTTCGGTTCGGTTCAAAAAACCGAATGCATAGGCTATCAAACCGAACCGAACCGAACGGTTCGGTTCGGTTCGGTTCGGTTTACCGGTTTTACATGAACACCCCTAGCACCGGCGACCGAAGGAGGAGGTAGATGAGCAATGTGCGGCTGCTGCGAGCAGACGCTCGGGAGGGTGCGGTGCAGACGGCACACAGTAGCAGGTGGCAGCAAGAAAGGCCGGCCGCGGTGATGGCTGGCTCGCTGCAGGGTCGTGCAGGGCAGCGTCGTGCCGGAGTGACACTCCAAGGTGAAATCGATGATAACGAAATAAATTACAAGTTTGCAGTTGGAAGAAACTTACTATGGAATCCGCACAGCGCACTGCACACTCCGAGAAGGTCCCGCGCAGTAGAAAAGCTAGAAAAAGTTGATGGTGAAATGAAGAAAATGTGCAGGGGTGAAAAATATAAAGTGTCATGGCCAAAATTTTCAATTTTTTTAGAACATGTCTGCAAGTAATATTCTTCATGAAAAACACAAATTCATCAGCAAAACATTGATATTCAATTCCTTTTTGCATATTTTTGCTGGCTACTAACACTGACAGGACACAGACACGACTTGAAAGGGAACTACACCAAGCAAACCCTAGACCTACACTGATCAAGTCCTAGACACAACAAAAGCAAACAACATATGACTGGACACAATCAAAAGCAGATACAAGTCATCCACCGCGCAGCTTCCTCAGCTTCGCCACGTATCGGCTCTTCCAGACCTCGTCTTCGTCCATGTAGGCACTCGGCGAGAAACTCTTGCAGAATCCCCAGATAGCGAGAATGCTCTGGCATTCTTCATCGTCAGCCGCCGTGCCCATCTGACGATCCTTGACAGACGGAATATGGGAGAGACGAGGAACCTTGAGTCGTGGTTGGCCCAGGCGAAGAAGACACCGATGTGGGTTGTAGATGATGAAGGAGGTGCCAGTGATCAACCGAAGATCCACCCCAGGGGTGGTGGAGGCACAAACATTCTGGCGCATGACAGCATCGGTAGGACAGACAAATCCGCCACTGCTCATAGCCGAAAAGTACAAACGCCAGTCAGCGCGGGTCTTCACCGAAGGGCACTTGTTCATCACCTTGTATTCCATGCAGAGACGGCTGGTAAGAGGCTGGAGGGGGCTCCGAGCAAAAAGCCGGAAAGCCCTGGCTGGTCCGAAGCACACGTCGAACTTGAAATGCCAGTCAGCCCAGCACATGAACAGAAGGATGCTGCCGAACATGGGCCTACCAATGCTAGCAGAGGTCATGCCGTCATAGAGATAGCCTAGCACTGAGTGGGCTATGCACTCGTTAGACCAGATGCCCTGGATACAAGGAAGGTAGGTAGGATCGAGCCACCCGTCCTCACACGGGTAAAGGAGCACCGAAGCAAGGCAAGCAGCAACACCTTTGGCACCGGGCAGCAGTAGGTCCTCATTGTCACCGGCGCCTTGAATCACGCCAATGGACCAATCCGCCAGGGCCTCGGTGTAAATACGCCCACCTACCATGATGGACCAAGCCTCTCCGGTGGTCATAAAGCCACGGAGGAAATCCAAACCGGTGACCGGTCCAACAGGAATAAACATGGCCTGGCCGTACCCAAGCATGGCACGAAGCCCCAGGAATAGCTCCACCTCTTCTAAGAGGATGGTACACTCAAAGGAGTCAAAAATAAAAGTATGAGTATCAGGGTGCCACATCTCGAGAAGCGTACCCGCCAGAGAAAAGTCCCAGAAATATTTGAGGAGGTGGTTGGCGTGGACTAGGATGCCGGAGAAGCCCCATCCGCTCAGAATAGTCTGCACATGGATGTTGACGGCGGCCATCAGACGAGCTATCCACAGCACTTGACCGTAACGGAGAGCGCCGGGGAAATTTGGAAGGTCCTGCAGAATAATCACGCGATCAGAAAAGAAGGTTTCGGAACAAAACAAAAGGGGTGCCTAATAAAGCCACTACCACTCCCATGGACACTCGATTCCGGATATGGCACGGGACTTCAGAAAAACTCTTCATCTCAATCGAACCAGTCGGACGGGAGGAGGAGGATGCCATCGGAGCAAAGGAAGAAGAAGAACACTGTAGCTGGTGTGGGGGAGAAGAAGGGGACGTCCCCACCTTCTTATAGAGCTCAAAAGACTGCCTCGGGAAGGAGCGAGCTTAAAGTCCACGCAGGTGCCCCACTTATAAGGCGCCTGGCGCCCTATAAATAAGGGCACCAGGCGCCCTATAAACAGGGCTCCTGGCGCCCTATAACCAGGGTGCCTGGCGCCCTGTAAACAGGGCACCAGGCGCCCTACTTGGAGCCTTGCGTGGGCCGTGGATAAGCCACGCCCACGTAGGTTATCATATATATCTTGCATATATATCGTTGAAGACCTCGGGTCTGAAAGGGCTGAGTCGGAGAACCCCTTCAACAAAATCGATGAAGGACTCAGTCACCTTTTAGGCCCACGGATAAGCCAAAGTCAGATAAACGGAGACGACGGTGTCTTCACGGATGTCCTGACCCGTTGCGTTTGACCTATATCTTCAACTATTTTCTTATATTTATTTGTATTTCTTTAAACCCAGCATGCATCATGCATCATCTCATGCATCATCATACTCATACCGACCTTTCCGTTACGGTCTTTCTATGGCTTTCTAAAGAGGCTTTGGTCTGCCCGGAAGACCCGGTTTTAACCGTGTTTCAATGATTTCATCAAAACGAGAAGTTATTTCATTCAAACCACACCAGTATTCCTGAGCAAAACCCGATGAATTTGAAGAACCCAACCTTGGTTGATTACTGGTTTCATCTTTACTTTTTCGCAACTTACCTTCCACCGAGCCCAGCACACCATGCAGTTCGGGTCCTGGCCGGTAACAGTTCTCCCCCACGTGGGATTTTAGTTATAGTTTTCCGGGCAATCAATCAACCAAAGGAAAGGTTCCGATAAGACATAAGGCAACCTCGGAGTACGGTAAGGTTTCATTCCACTCAACTAGGCTAAGGAAGGCGTGTCTAAATCTACACCTTGGCGTCACCTTTTCAGTCCATTATCACTTCATTCCGCTACACCTCACTACATTCGCCTACGCTACATTCGTGTCGTTCCCCTAAAAAGCTGATGCCAAGGTGAGGCAAGCTGTAGACACGCAATTTTGGCCCAGTTGGAGAGTTTAAATTCTTGTTTTCATAGAGAATATTTAAAGCATATCGTGTTTTCCGGACGGATCAAGTTTCTGGCACGTTCCGAAGGGGATCAATAGAGTAATCAGCCGAGCCAAACACCCTGTGTATAGGGCACCAGGCGCCCTGTATACAGGGCGCTTGGCACCAAATCAAATCGATTCGACCGGCTGATTTGACCCCCCGCAGTGACTCGTCTTGTCGACCTGACAGACCTCATGATGCTAGCGCCCCATATACAGGGCGCTATGCCGCGTGGCACTGTTTTTTGAAAATGGCCAAAGTGCCCTCTTTTGAGCTATAAATAGACCTCCATTTGGAGCTTCGTGGAGGTTCCAACTTCGTGCCACCCTAGAGCTCATCCAACACCACGTTTCTAAGCCATTTTCACCCCCCTTTAAGCCTCCAAACCGATCCAAAATCGTCCACCAAAAACCCAAAAAAACCTTCTGTTTCTGTCACCCAGAAACAAGTTTTTTTTTCCAACTTTGAGAGCTTCTATCCGTCTCTCCTCTTTTATCCAGTATCCAAACCACCTTCCATTGGCTTCATTTGAGTATTGTCTACAAGGAAGAGTCACTACTTCGTCCTAGAAGCCGCCCAGCACTCCGAAGCGGCGTCGCGAAGAGGGGAAGAAAATCTGTTCGAGCCAGACTTAGTGCCCCGTGTAAGCACCCGAAACGGGACATCTGTAGATCTCCCCCTTCCGGCCCCTACGCTTGCTTTGGGGACTTGGTGGATGGGATGTTAGTGGTTGTGGTCGCCAGGAGCCAAAGACTCCAAAATATAGTGGAATGAAAAGAAATGAAATGGAGAAATGACTGTCGTACCTTTGGAAGCGGGGAGATTGTTGGGTTCCGACTTCTCCTCTCTCGGCCGGCCGAAAGAAAAGAGCTTAGTGAGTCCTTCGTCTTCGATCCGGTTGAAGCTCCGCCTCAATCAGATTTACCTAAGAATGTCCATAAGAAAACATAGAAACAAGTGAAAAGATCATTAGTTCTCGTGACAGTGTAGAATCATGCTCAAATTCAAATGTAAACATGAAAGAGGGAAGGAGCTGACCGGATTGGGACTAAATCCCAACCCCTATTTGGAAGGTTTTAAATATATATATGTGATGCAAAATGATCTAAGACATGCTAAATAACTTGATGAACAGTGCTAAGATGAAAAAGGAAGACAAAAACTCGATTAAACGGACGATCGGAATCCAAAAATAACAAAACAAGCTCGTCCTTCCTGGTGCCCTGTATATAGGGCGCCAGGAGCAGGTGCCCCCTTTATGGGGCGCGTTGACCAAGTCAAAGCGCCCTGTATATGGGGCACTAAGTCTGGCCCGAACAGATTTTCTTCTCCTCTTCGTGGCGCCGCTCCGGAGTGCTGGGAGGCTTCCGGGACGAAGTAGGGGCTCCTCCTTGTAGACAATACTCAAATGAAGCCCATGGAAGAGGGTTTGGGTGCTGGATATAAGAGGAGAGACGGGTAGAAGCTCTCAAAGTTGGAGAAAAATCATGTTTCTGGGTGACAGAAACAGAAGGTTTTAGGGTTTTTGGTGGAGAGTTTTGGATCGATTTGGAGGCTTTTGGAGGGTGAATATGGCTTAGAATCGTAGTGTTGGATGAGCTCTAGGGTGACACGGAGTTTGAACCTCCTTTTGGTCTCAAATGGGGGTCTATTTATAGCCCAAAAGATGGCACTTTGGCCATTTTTGAAAAACAGTGCCATGTGGCATAGTGCCCTGTATATGGGGCGCCAGCATCATGAGATATGTCAGGTCGACAAGACAAGTCACTGTGGGGGGGTCAAATCAGCCGTCAAATCAATTTAATTTGGATCCAGGCGCCCTGTATATAGGGCGCCTGGTGCCCTGTATACAGGGCGCCAGGTGCCCTGTTTATAGGGCGCCTGGTGCCCTATAAACAGGGCGCCTGGTGCCCTATTTATAGGGCGCCTGGTGCCCTATAAGTAGGGCGCCAGGTGCCCTTTTACACAGGGTTTTGCCCTCTTTGAAATGTGCCAAAGAGCTTAATTTTTCCGGAAAACTCGGTTCCCTTGAAAGGTTACTCAAATATTCTTCATGAAAACAAGAATTTAAGCTCTCCAACTAGGCCAAAATTGCGTGTCTACACCCCGTATACGGGGTGCTTTGACCCTGGTCAACGCGCCCTATAAGGGGGGCACCTGCAGCTAGCGCCCTATATACAGGGCACCAAGAGGGGCAGAAGCTCATTTTGTCATTTTCGGAGTCCGATCGCCCGTTTAATCAAGTTTTTGTCCTCCTTTTTCGTCTTAGCACTGTTCATCATGTTATTTGGCATGTCTTAGATCATTTTGCATCTCATATATGTTTAAAAACCTACCAAAAATAGGGGTTGGGATTCCGTCCTGATCCGGTTAGTTCATCCCCTTTTGCATGATTCAGAGTCGTTCTCAAGCATGATGCTCGTTCTCAAGCGAACTCCACTTTTATCAGTTTATTTGTCTCTCTCTATTCTTGTTCAGGTAACATAGAGCCTCTAGCCAATGGAAGAATAGAGGCATCACCACCACCTTCACCACCACCTTCACCATCACCACCACCACCACTACCAAATAGGGTGATTGTAGTGAAATACATGGAGTGTAGGAGAAACTATGCAATTACCACAAGTGGATGCATTGTGGACTATTGAATGGAATTTTTAGCTGCCGAAGAAAAAGGTACCAATTAAGCTCTCATCTGCGATATATGTGACTGCCACTGAAATTTTCATAACAGAGTGGAGGAGGAGGTGATGTTGGAGGAAGATGACAATGATGCTAACAATGAATGAGATACTTCTCCTAACGGCTCCATCTCGTCATCCTTCACACCCTAAAGCCAAGCTCTTCCCAAGAGTTTGGATGTATGTTCCTGAGAAGAAAGATTTTTTCAGTCATTAGTTAGAGACAATTCTCAACAACCTAGGCACATATAAGTGAGATTTATGATTATTCTTTGATGCACTACACTTTTATATTCAGAGATCTTATTTCTTTGGGTCGATTAGAAGGTTATTATCTCTAATTTATCATTGAGAAAGTCTCTTCTGTATGTTGGGTTGGTATCTTTGATCTAACTCATTTCATGTGTCTTCTGAGTGACAATATATTTATGTTTATTTTTGGAGTCGATCGGCAATGTTGATAGCTGTATATATCGTTGTTTACTAATAAAAATTTATAATAATGCTTGGTTCAGGTGTTGTCTGGTTTAACTTCATCTCTTGTCTCATGCAATTGAAATGACAAAATATATTTTCAAGAGTTTAAATTGATTAACCTAGGAGCTTAATCGGTCTTTAGTGAGACAATTTTTTGTATTTTGAACTAAGTGTTAAATTGGATTTAAAAAATAGTGCTCATTTGATTTTGTTAAAAAAAATCATGGACAATATCTTTCAACGGATTCTTTACAAGGAATAGGAAATGTGATTTATTGTTTGGTTGTCGATAAGTTCTTTTCGGGAAAATATTTCCAACCAATTGTTTTTTTAATTCAATGACAACGTATTATCGAATGCATGAGTAATTTATTTATTTGATATGTCATGTAATTTACTACGCCTAGATAATATTTTAACAGGGACAATGTGATTCCCTCCTCCACTAATACATAGTTACGTGTTCGCAAAATAGGTGACTGAGTGCAGTACCCATTGTAGACAAGAAATTTTGGCCCAGTTGGAGAGTTTAAATTCTTGTTTTCATGGAGAATATTTAAAGCAGATCGTGTTTTGCGGACGGATCAAGTTTCTGGCACGTTCCAAAGGGGATCAATAGAGCAATCAGCCGAGCCAAACACCCTGTGTATGGGGCACCTGGCGCCCTGTATATAGGGCACCAGGCACCCTGTATATAGGGCACCAGGCGCCCTATATACAGGGCGCCTGGCACCAAATCAAATCGATTCGACCGACTGATTTGACCCCTCGCAGTGACTCATCTTGTCGACCTGACAGACCTCATGATGCTGGCACCCCATATACAGGGCGCTATGCCGCGTGGCACTGTTTTTTGAAAATGGCCAAAGTGCCCTCTTTTGAGCTATAAATAGACCTCCATTTGGAGCTTCGTGGAGGTTCCAACTTCGTGCCACCCTAGAGCTCATCCAACAACACGTTTCTAAGCCAATTTCACCCCCCCTTAAGCCTCCAAACCGATCCAAAATCGTCCACCAAAAACCCAAAAAAACCTTCTGTTTCTGTCACCCAGAAACAAGTTTTTTTTCCAACTTTGAGAGCTTCTATCCGTCTCTCCTCTTTTATCCAGCATCCAAACCACCTTCCATTGGCTTCATTTGAGTATTGTCTACAAGGAAGAGTCCCTACTTCGTCCCAGAAGCCGCCCAGCACTCCGAAGCGGCGTCGCGAAGAGGGGAAGAAAATCTGTTCGAGCCAGACTTAGTGCCCCGTATACGGGGCGCTTTGACCCTGGTCAACGCGCCCTATAAGGGGGGCACCTGCAGCTAGCGCCCTATATACAGGGCACCAGGAGGGGCAGAAGCTCGTTTTGTCATTTTCGGAGTTCGATCGCCCGTTTAATCGAGTTTTTGTCCTCCTTTTTCGTCTTAGCACTGTTCATCATGTTATTTGGCATGTCTTAGATCATTTTGCATCTCATATATGTTTAAAAACCTACCAAAAATAGGGGTTGGGATTCTGTCCCGATCCGGTTAGTTCATCCCCTTTTGCATGATTCAGAGTCGTTCTCAAGCATGATGCTATACTTGCGCCAAAGCTAATGATCTTCATTTGTCTTTCTTCATGTTTTGTGCAGGACATTCTTAGGTAGATCGACTGGAGTGAAGCTTCAATCCGCTTGTAGGTGAAAGAACTCCCTAAAGCTCTCCCTTCTCGGCCAGCCGAGAAAGGAGAAGTTAGAACCTAACAATCTCTCCCTGTTTACATCCCCAAGGTACGACGGTCAGACTCTCTCTTCTTCTAGTTCATTTGCTTAATACTCAATCACACTTTGGAGTCTTCGGCTCCTGGCGACCACACCTTCCTTCACACATACACACTCTTCTCCTCTTCTTCTTCTCTCTCTTTCACCGACACACGCACGAGCCGAGCCGGCTCATCCGGGTGCCTACACCCATATGAAATTATCATTCTCGATGCCAAAATCCAGAAATAGGTCAACGGAAAATGTTTTCCATTGATTTAACTTTTACAAAAAAATCAAATGAAAACTTTAAATAGATTATTTTCTAGAAACTTGATTCATGGAGAAACATCACTAGGAAAAAAAATGCATATGGCCCATTTGGACATCCCGTAAAATTAAAATCAAATAAAATATTTTTTAGTAAATTTTTAAATAAATAAAAATCATAATCTATTATTTAATTGATTTTAATTCATTTTTCTCCTAATATAATTTATTATTTTGTTTTCTATAAATTATTTTCCTAAAATAGTTTAATTTTTAAAAAAATGTGTTTTATGAGTAGTGAAAGACAATATATTTTAAATAGATACTTTTAGTTATTCATTATGGAGTTTATCATTCCAAATTAATTAATTATATAATAAGATATAATTATAAAATTAAAATATAAAATATTTAAAATAAAAATATTTATCAATACAATATTTGTTAAATTTTTATTTCTCACTTAAATACTCTACATTCACGAGTGAGAACTCAATTATTGGTTATCTCCATTATTCTCATGAATCTAAATTCTCTTCTCTTTGAATACTTATAGTCTTTTCAAACCCCACAACCCCATGTCTAACCTCATTCACCACCTATGGCCTTTTTACGAACCCTAGCACCTGAATTATCCATTTTCTTTTCCTTATCAGTACCATCAATATAAATTCTCTTGTTCTTTACTACTTATAGTCTTTCAAACCTCACTTCCAATCTCCTTCACTGTCTATGGCAGTTTTACAAGCCCCCATAAGGGACCTTACTGTCATACATTAATGACCTTGCATATTGCTTAACTATAGCCATCTCCGTAGCATTGTCACCTTTCTGCTCTTACAATGAAACCTCCCCCTTTTGGCATATGACACATCTCTGGCCACCTCTTCTCCTCTCTGGCCACCTCTTGGATTTTGAGAAAGATCACATCTCAAGCTTATCCATTGTGCTTCTTAAAACTTCTTACCCCCTTTTACATCATCATTGACTTCATCCTTCCCCTTTGACCTAATCTTTCTCTACCCCCTAGACATCCTTCTTTACTTTTCTAGTTAAGTGTCCGCTCCATTGACCCTCCTCCTTGCCTCTTTTGTTAAAGATCCTAATCTCTCCCTCCCCTTTTCTCACCAACATCACCTTCTAAGCCTCGCTTAGTCATTGCCCCTTCTAATTAAGCTCATGTTCTTAGTCCTCCTTTTGTAGATACTTCTGATGAAGACCATTCACTTTCCTCTCTTCATTGACCCCATCCTCACCAAGTTTAGCTTTTCGAACAAATCTTGACCCCTCCTCCTCTCCCATTTGACAAAGACATCCCCCTCTAACCGCTACCAATGAAGACCCCATCACTCATGGCCTTCTAACAATGCCCCCTTCTCCTTGCGGCCTTCTCCTCCACCATTTATGAGCAAAGACCGTGGTGTTCTCAAAAAGTAACATCCAAATAAAAGAAAAGGACATCCAAATTCAAGCCATAGAAAAGTCAATAAGTAACATTTTCTATTGACTATAGTTTGTCAGACAACCAAATGAAGGAACAACTAATTCTTTTAGAAAGACTTGTAAATATTCTATTTTACATGCAACCAAGAAGACTCTTCATGGCTCATAGTGCCCTAATAAGAACTCAATTTGCCAACTTGTAAACTTTTGTTTGAAATACATCACTCAATGACTAATCACTCAATTTACCAAATTATATCAAAAAATCATCAAGAGGACTAGACATTAATATGGTAAATTTTAAAAAACTTTATGATAGTTTTTTGTTTTCCCTAAAATTTTTGTTTCTATTTTAAGAATGTGCATCATCTAGAAAGTGAAACCTTATGGATGTACTTGAAACTATAACTTGAATGAAGCATGTCTACCCAACAAAGTTGAAGAAGCTCGAAAATTGTTGTGACATGTATGTGACAAAGTAAGAGATGGAATAAGGAGGAGGTGGAGGAAGGTGGTGGTGGCGGTCGAGTGGTGGAGGTGGTAGTGGCAGCGGGGTGGAGGTGACAACAATATCGCATCTAACAACCGTGACACTTTTATATTCACAGCTCTGGTGCCATGTAGAACCCTTATATCTCCATCTTAATATTGGGATAGACGTCCTTATCAACATAGAAACTTTAAGATATATCAAATAGACGTCCTTATCTCCATCTTAACTAATATTCTTTATAAACTAGATTATCATGCTATACAATCTTTATTGAGATTATGAGGATTAGAGGAAACATAATAATTTTGTATCTAGTTGAGATTGTGCAAGATTTTCATCTAAATATATCTTATTTCTATTTTTGTCTAGAAAAGAAAGATAGATTCATTGCTTCTCTTCTTTTTCTTCACATCAAAAATATATAATAAATAAGGTATAAAAAATCAGTTATCATAAATGTTTTGTAAGGTAGAGAGAGAATATTATTTATTTTTCGTACAATCTCGGTAAATGCAACCTATGAAAATTTAACATCCTTGGTAGTCCTCAATTTTACCTTAAGTGGAGTACAACATTGCACACATATTCTTATATGAGTAACCAATATACCTTTTTGTCTGGCTACGCATTGATTAGAGACCTAAATAGGCATTCCCATATACAACCTCCCAAACTTCACGGACCCAAGAGATAAAGTAGTGGTCAATTTTATTTGAATAAAATGTCTTTTACGAATACATGCAAACACCTTTATTTATCATTTTCATTTTAGGATGGACTATAGGTAGGGATGCAAATGAGCTAGCACACTAGCCAAGTAACTGAAACTAGATTTGACAAATACTTGGCTCAAATCGTTTAATATATTAAACAAACAAGTTTGAATAAAAAATACAAAACTCATGTCGTTAATGACTCTAGGTTGAACAAGCCTCTTCTCAAATTGATAAGCTTGTAAGTAGTTCGATTAACTACTCGCATGAATATTTACTTCAAAATTAAATCATGAATATTAATAGTTATATAATGTTACCTAAATATATAAAATAAATTGAAATAAATAAGAAAAGACCCGAAGCGGCTGAATCCCAATGGGCAATTAGGTGTGAGTAGAGAAATCCCTCTCGACATTTCCAAAGCCTATCAGGGACTTTTTTATCAATTCTTCATTCTTAACCCCCCAAGCTATGGGTGAACCAACCAAATCAAGGCTAAGCTTTGGTCAATCAAAGGTTGGAGGTCGAAAAGATTCTAGGTAAGGAATCCCCTTTTGTACGTGGTGTCTACCACTGAACTTAGAATAATAACCAAAGTGATGAGGACTTTTGTCAATACTGATTTTTCTCTTCCAAAATCTTTTTGAATATGTTCAAAAATTTTAAATTTTTTAAATATTTTCAAAAATATAAAAACTATTTTAAAAATATATAAAATTGAATATATTTAAAACCCTAAAAAAATTTGAATATTTTCATAAAAATTTCTTTTAAAACTCTAAAAAATTTTAAAATAAAAAAATTCATCACCATGCTTGGTTTAAATTTTCATCTTTACATTCATATTTACTTTCAATCTCTAATGTTTCAATTTCTTCATTGCATATTTTCTATTTTATTTATAGGAAGGCTATCACCCCTTGACGAAGGTCAAGGCATATTACAACTTGCAAGGGGGATAAGCCACATTGAAATTCTAATCTCTTTTTTCTAAGTGTTTCAAGCACAAGTAGAACTTTACACCCCTTAACAAAGGTCAAAGCATACTGCAACTTGCAAGGAGGATAAGTCACATTGTAATTCTAATCTATTTTTAAAAGTGTTTCAGGCACAAGGAAAACTTTACACTCCTTGGCAAAGGTCAAGACAGACCATACCTTACAAGGGAATAAGCCATATTGTTGTTCTAATCTCTTTTTTTAGTATTTTAGGCACAAAGAACAAACAAGGAGAACTTCACACAACAAGGTGATGCTCGCCACTTCCCTCCCTTGAGGATTCTCAAGAGGAGGTATAATCATCACCTCTGCCTCAACTTTGCTGAGGAGTTTACTTTGCAAGACTTCAATAAGCCGATGCTTGCCACTTCCCTCCTCTGAGAATTCTTAAGAGCAGGTGTCATCATCACCTTGGTCTCAACATTGCCAAGGAATTTTTGCTTTGTGTCCTCATCTAGGCACGTGAACTCTTTTGTGAGAATGCATGTCATCACATCGCAAAGTCACCATTATCATTTATTCTCTTAGCATATATTAGGTGCATTACTATTTATTTTTGCATTGATGTTGAAGACTGTGAGTGTGAAGAAGACCACACCTGAGATCCCCATCATCAAAATCCACGATGGTCAGGTCATTCTTTGTTCTCATGGATAAGCCAAAATTAAATATTGAGGGTCGATGGTTCCTGATTAGGTATCCTGACCTCCGATGTTTAATCTATATCTTCAGCTATCTTTTAGATAATTTTTGACTTTTTAAGCCTAGCATACATCATATAGTTTTGCATTAGTTTCATTGCATTCTTGCTTATCATCTCTACATCCCTCTATAGTATTCACTTCCTATGAATCCCACCAGGTCTTTTCATGCCATTATTTATACCAATTCTGATGTTTTCAATATCCTTCCATGTCTTCAATCCCACCAAGTTTGTTATCTATCATAATCATCTTGTGTCCCACAATGTCTTTCACCTCTTTCCCACCACGACATCATGCAACACTTTCTTGCTACTTATCCCACCGTGGTGGTCACCCCATTTTCTATCCCACCATGGGCACCCATTTTGATCATAATTCTTGCCCCATCATTATCCTCATAGTCTATTGATTGAGCTTAAACATTTGTCTTTTGGAATCTAAGATCATTCTATTCTAAATCAAATCATGTTTATTGGAAAACTTAAACAAATCTGAGAGCCTGAATATGCTTGATTGGTATTCTTTTATTTTGCAAAACAAATCTTTTTTAAAACTTTTAGCCCATCACAGTACGGGAACACCGCAAAGATCGGGTTGTTGGCTAATGATGAACCCATGAACCCATGATTTGGGGACTCCCCACCACGTTGGGGGTTGGCTACTCTTCTCTTGTGCCCGTGACACATCTTTTACCAATCGGATGTAAGAAGGCTTGATGAAACGTGGCAGTAATCTAAGAAACTTGAGAAGATTCTCTTTGCTAAATTTGGTTGATAAGTGTGTCTATATCTATACCTTGATGTCACCTTTTTAGTCCATTGATATTTCACTCCACTGCATTCCATTACAATTCATTTCACTTCACTACATTTCTCTACATTTCACTTCACTTCGCTACATACCATTCCCTTGCAAAACCAACATCAAGGCGAGGCAAGCTATAGACATGCCAATTTGGCCACATTTGGAGTTTAAACCCTTATTCCATTGGCAATATCTCTTTTAGACCTTTAAAATCAATCTGAACCACCATTTTGGATGAGCTAAGAAACTTACTAGAAATCTGAGGATGAGTTGTTGATCCCTAGTCGAATCTGGGATTGTCGAGAGAGGACCATTGTGTCGTGTCTGTAGACACGCAATTTTGGCCTAGTTGAAGAGCTTAAATTCTTGTTTTCATGAGTAATATTTGAGTAACCTTTCAAGGGAACCGAGTTTTCTGGAAAAATCAAGTTTTTCGGCGCATTTCAAAGAAGATCGATTGGCGTTGACCAGGGTTAAAGCGCCCTATATACAGGGCACCTGGTGCCCTGTATATAGGGCACCTGGCACCCTATATGTAGGGCACCTGGCGCCCTACTTATAGGGCACCAGGCACCCTGTATATAGGGCGCCTGGCACCTGGTCAAATTGACTTGACCGGCCGATTTGGCCCGTCACAGTAACTTGTCTTATCGATTTGACATACCTCATAATGTTGGCACCCTATATATAAGGCGCCATGCCGCGTGGCACTGCTTTTCGAAAATGGCCAAAGTACCATCTTTTGAGCTATAAATAGACCCCCATTTGGAACTGAAAGGGGGTTCCAACTTCGTGCCACCCTAAAGCTCATCCAACACCACGTTTCTAAGCCATTTTCACCCCCCATAAGCCTTCAAACCGATTCAAAACTCTCTCCCAAAAACCCAAAAAAACCTGCAGTTTCCTTCTTCAGAAATATGATTTTTCTCTGACTTTGAGAGCCTCTACCCTCCATTTCCCTTACATCTAGTGCCAAAACACTCTTCTATTAGCTTCACTTGAGTATTGGCTGCTTGAAGAAGTCCTTTTTCTGTCTTGGAGATCTTCTTACACTCCGGGGCGACGCCGCGAAGAAGGGAAGAAAATCTGCTGAAGCCAGTCCCTGGTGCCCCGTATATAGGGCGCTTTGACTTTGGTCAACACGCCCCATCAAGGGGACACCTGCAGCAGGCGCCCCATATATGGGGCACTAGCAGGGGCAGACCGTTTTGCATTTTTTTGAGTTTATTTACCTTTCCGGTCGATCCTTTACTCCCCCCTTTCATTTTAACTCTCATTAACATGTCATTTAGCATATATTGAGCCACTTATTTGCATTTTCATGCATATCTAAACCTTCTAAATAGGGGTTGGGATTTAGTCCCAATCCGGTTAGTCTCTTTTCTTTTGCATATTTGAATTCAAATTTGAGCATGATACTATGATTTCATTAGAACTAATGAACCTTTCACTTGTTTCTATGTTTTCTTATGGACATTTTTAGGTAAATCCGATTGAGGCGGAGCTCCAACCGGATCGAAGACGAAGGACTCACTAAGCTCTCTTCTTTCGGCCGGCCGAGAGAGGAGAAGTCGGAACCCAACAATCTCCCCGCTTCCAAAGGTACGACGGTCATTTCTCCATTTCATTTATTTTCATTCTACTATATTTTGGAGCCTTTGGCTCCTGGCGACCACACCCACTAACATCTCATCCACCAAGTCCCCAAAGCAAGCATAGGGTCCGGAAAAGGGAAGATCTACGGATATCCCGTTTCAGGTGCTTACACCTTTTGGCGACCACGGTGGGACCGACTTTGCTTGAGTGAGTTCTTCTCTTCTTTCCTAAGAATGTCCACTTGAAAACATGCTTATTTCTCATTTAAGCCATTTCCATTTCCTTGCATTGCTATTTACTTGCTTACATGCTTGTTTGTTTCCTTGGAGTATCATCTTGTTTCTTCCGATTTACTTGTCTTTCGTTAGTCCTTTTAAAAAAGCATAATGATCTGATTTCTAGTTTTGATTATCAACTTATTTCACCTTAGCATTTTAGATATCATCTTCTTTCATCTCTTGTTAAGTATATTTGTCTATTTCCTTCTAAGCCCAGTTTTCCTATAGCAAATCTTTCAAAGCATGCTTAGTTAAATTAATGCTTTCTTCCATCTTAGTTTAATTTCATATCATTGTTTTGTTCACTTGCTTCCTACAACATCTCATTAATCATTGTATGCTTTTATTTTCTTCTTGCTTGCTCCTTAATTCCTTGACATTTCACTTGCATTTAGTTTGCATTGGAGTTTCGGGTTCGCCCGTCTCCTTAGGACATCCGAGAAGGGAGGCTCTCTCCTCCCAAAGCCCCACACATCCAAACACCCCTCTTGGTGGTTGCCAACTCCTCCTCTGGGGATTCCCTCTCGGAAGGACTGGGTAGCTTCCATCAAGGCCTCCGTAAGTCCCCAGACGTGAAGGATTCCCTCTTCACTGATCGGGCTGGTTGTACCATTTTATCCCAAAACCCGGAGTACCTATTACCTATTGTAGTATAAAGAGTGACAACCTTAGATTGCTCGGCGTTGTGAGAGCATAGGGTCCTACCCATTTATTTGAGTGGACAATATTTCTCTTAACAAGCCATTAATTCGAGGTTGAAACAAAAAAAAATTGCGTTAATCATTCAAGTCTTTGCTATTACTTGTTTAAAAACAAAAACTTAAAATTAAACAAAAATCCCAAAATCACCTAAAAAGAACCAAAACAAAAAATTTGCTTGAGGTTAATTTGCTTGACAACTTGCTTGTCCGACAAAAGAAAATCAAAACAAAAAAGGGGTCAAAAATCAAAATAAAAAAAATCCTTAAGCTTTTATTTGTCAACTTTCTTTTTCTATTGTGTTTATGAATTTAAGGTCAGGTCGAGTTATCGGAATGGCGGATCAAAGATACGAGCAACTACAATTGGAGTATGACCAATCTTATTTCTATCCTAATGCCGTATGTGCCGTCAATGAACCCGAAGTTCTCCCCGAACCTAGTCAAACTTCTCCTCAACCCAATCCAAATTCACTTTGGGAGGCATTCTCTCATGCTGACCCTACCCAACTTCAGGCTATCAAAGCCATCCTCAAGGGCAAGTCGCCCGCCGACCACATTCCTCCCGAAGGTGGTCTTTACATCTCTACCCCTCGGTTAGTGGCACATCAACCCAATGTGCCCACTCATGGCCATTCTTATACCAGGCTCGTAGCCCCAATCTCTCCTCATCCGGTAGCTAATTTAGATCACCCTGATCTGAATGTCGTTGCTCCTTCTAGGCCACTAGTTCATTCTTCTAATCATCTCAACCCTACTCACCCTTTGGTGAATCCCCCAATGTACCCTTCTCATCCGACCACTTCGGCCCATCCAATCCCAATTCCGGTTCACCAAGCACCCACTTCTCCTCCTCCTCTTAGGAAACCTTCTGTCGATCAGGCCATGATTAACAAGATCAATCGCATGGATGAGCAGTATAGAGAGCTTAGACGTTTGATCGACACAAAGGCAGCCCCTGAAATTTCTCTTCCTTCCCTCCCTACTTTTCATCTACCTCCCTCTGAGATGCCGGTATACCGTCGCTACAACGGAACCGGTAATCCATTCATTCATATCAAGGACTTTCTTTATGAGTCGGTAATGTGGCAAAATGATCCAAGGGCCCTTGCTTTTCTTTTCAGAAGATCATTAGAGGGTTCAGCTTTAGAGTGGTTCTACTCGCTTGACTCTTTGGAGGTGAGTAACTTTGAAACTGTCAAAGCTAAATTTTTGCAGAGATATCAAGACAGGGTCGGACCAACATATTCCATCACTGACCTCATGGCCGAAAGAATGAGAAATGATGAAGATTTTACCAGATATGCTGACAGGTGGAGGTCCATGGCAGAAAAGCTTACTGATTCCATTTCAGAACCAGAGCAAGTGAAGATGATCATCATCAATGCCACTCTGACCTTAAAAAATATGTTAGTTTTGCATCACCCCACATCTATGAGTAAACTCTATGAGAGGGCACGATACATTCAGACACAGCTTGGGGACTCGCCTATCATGAACTTGTTTGATCCTAGACCCCGAGCTGTCAAGAAAACCACTTTTACCACAACCGGCCCAGTGACTGAGGGCGTAGTGACAAATGAAAACCTCAATGTTGTAGGGAACCCACCTATTAATGTTGTAGGGAAACCACTCTTGTCCATTCAATATCCCAATCAAATAGTGGTTTAGTATCGAGTATCAACCCTTTAGTACACCAACACTTGGGAATCATGTACTAGGTTTTGGATCAATTAGGAAACTCCTTTATAATTATTCTCTTTCTCTTAACCAGGGATTTAAAGTACTATCGCAAGGGCATTCTCGCTCACTTACAAAGAGTGAACTATTCTTTATTATCTACTCAATTGCCACTACCTAGTTTATCTTGTACCTGATCCATTAATTGTACTAGACCATCAAATTGGGTGTTACATAAGTCAATAGCCAAAACTCAAGGTATGCATGGTAAGATATCTTTGATGACTCAAGTCAAAGGTCAAACCGTACAACTATGATGATAGAAAATCCTAATAGATATTTAGAAAAGATATCAATTAGGGTTTCTAATTTAATCAATTTAGTAAACTCATTCATTTATGGAGCACATGTATATGTATCTCAGTGTCTTCACAATAATGACCAATGAGAATAGTCAACCTCATCTTATGAGGATACATAACATACAATAGTCTATCTACATCTTAATTTTCTGTTTCAAGGAATTTACGACTAGGAACATTTAAATCATATACCTTTAGATGATTGATCTCATTATTATGATCTCTTCATGTTTCAATCATCATTGTATGTGATCAAGGATTTCATTATGATATACCATCTAATAAGTACTGATAATAATGTCATGCCAATTTGATTGAATGAGATATTTCCAAAAACGTTGAATTATATATCAAATATGGTTAACTTATAGGGCATACATTTCTATCAAGCATGTCCAAATAAATCAATTGAATGAATAAATTAAACTACATCATTAAATATTATATAAAGTGCTACTTTCTCTATAAGAATGAACAAATTTGATAATTTAAGCTTATTTTAAAATGAATAAATATGTCTAATTAATAGGGGTAAAAGGTAGATGTACTATGACAACAGGGATTGAATAAATATGTTTGAGCATAGCACGCTAAAACATAGTGCTTATTGCAAGCCAAGGCCAAAACAATGCTAATGCATCAAAAAAGGTAACAAAAATGATCAAATTATAATATGTATTTAACTATACTTTTGGAGTCCTGAGATAAAAATCCATAATCTAAAAGCAAGGATGGCAATAAATATTTTCCTTAGGCATACATTTTTGTAGCAAATGTTTTTTGCCTTGTGATTATGAACATGTTAATTGGCAAGATCCTTAGCAGATGCTTTGCAATATCAATGCTCTCTTTGAAAACAACTATGGTTTGTCCCCTTCTGGTCTGCTATAGCTTTTTCTCACTTAGACCAAACCGTCTAATGATTAAAGAGTGTGTACCTTAAACATAATAGAAGTAAAGAATAATGCATGGGACCATGTCCAATTAATCATGATGGATAGGAGAAAATAATATAGTTTTTACATTACATTTACAAGCAATAAAAGAATATAAAAAAATCATCCAAATAATTTTGTGCATTGTTGTATGTTGCTTGAGGTTAAGAGCAACTATATAGAGTTATAATAACATAAATATGTTCCTTCTAATGATGTATACGCCAAGACTAGATGTCCTTGCTTTCAGAATGTGGACGGAAGCACCTTTCTTTTACATCAAAACATAAGGAAGTACATGTAATGTAATTGCTCAAGTGTCGAATCCATTGACAGGATTGTAACCATATATTGTATTCTTTCTCAAATGATTTGTCCATTCCACATATATACATTTTCCTTAGATAATCAACTTAATTATTTATTTTTTATTTTTTTTGTGACATCAACATCAAATTTCTCCTTCATTTGCTTTCCAACTATCACCCAAGATTGTCTTCTTATGGTTGTTTCCACACTTCCAACCCTTTCCACCTGACCAATACAACATTATAGAAAAATTTTAACTCTTTTGTTATCTTTCGGGCTACTTTCAAGACACTCTTCGTATTACTTGTTCTTTTCATATTTGAAATCCTATAAGAAAATTTATGCATGATCATATCAAATGATAATTAATAAGTAAATAATATATATTTTTGCCACAGCATGCATAGAGAAACAAAAAATAGGTATAAATTAGAGATAAACAATGAATGGCAATATATAAAGCTCATTATTCCCAAGAAAATATCATACCTAAGTGATACCAACTTTCATGGATAAATTAATGGTTTGATATGTATTTTACCTAATAGAATTGGGATCCATAAGCTTCTAGAGGAAGACATACTCTAAGGTTGTTCTAACTTTTCCCCTAGGTTCATATTTTATATATCGTACATAATAAAAATGTGATAATATAAAAATAGTGAAAAATCTCATTCTACACATCAACTGAGAGACATACTCACTTACTAGATGGGCACAAAGTAGTGTAGTAAGGATACACCAATCAATGAAGTGATTGTAATTATTTGCTTAGAAACATTGGGAAATATTTATAGGCAAGAACTTAAGAAGCGTAAACACATGTATCAATCTTCTAATCATTCAAACACTTTGAACCTCATTAGTTACCTCCAACAACTGTAGACACAAAGACAACTTAAAAAGTGCTAACAACCAAGCCATAGAAATGAATGAAAACTTGTTATTATTTCATTAACAGTAAGCAAGAAGGTATGTCAACATTCATATCCCCAAACAACTACCGTTTTGAAGTAACATTCATATCTTCAACAAGCAAAAATGAAAAGACAATAGAAAACCATCTAAATTCAACTCCAAAGAGACAAACTTTTCTTTCTTGCGGACAAAGAGATAGGGGTCAATCACTCCCTACAGTTTTTAGATTAGCTCCAATACCTTGGCCTTTTACTGAACTACTGAGGTGGCTCTCTTATGGGTTGTACAGATCTCTCTGTAAGCATTGGCAAAGGTCAATGCTGCCTTCAACTTCTCTCTCCTTGCATTCAGAATGTCACAATCAGTGTTGGAGCTGAGTTCACACTTTGAAGATAAACTAGGTAGGTATAGAAAGAAGATAATAGAGAGAAGTGGGTGAACCAATGGCAAAGCTCTGTAGGATGCCAAGAAAACAATGTTGTGTCTCAAAGAAGAGATGGAGGGAAAGGAGCCAAGATGGGAATCATGTGACAAGGCACCACTACCTTGAGACTCGAAGGCATTGTTGTGCATCACCCTAGATTGGATACAAGAGATGAAGATTAGAGGGGATACCTAGAGTAGGGAGTGGATTCTAAATTGAATAAGAGAAGGAGCCTGCGAGGCCTCCGATGGCTGTGGACACAAGCAAAGAGGGAGGAGGTTGGGTATGCACCCAAGCAGAGGAGGTTGAGGGAGGAGAGGCAACAAAGGCATTCTCTCTCGATCGAACAACGGTGGCCATGACATTGTGGGAGGAGAGGTCATGGAGACATTCTACCTCTCAAATGCATTCTTCCTCGATTGAACAACGGCAGCCAAGACGTTGTGTAAGGAGAGGTCCGTCAATCGAACAATGACATTTTTCATTGAATTTGAAATAGAATAATCTTGGGTTGCCATCTGAATGAATAAGAGATTCTTAAGTGATTAGATATTGATTTAGATGTCCATTCAATGATTTTGTCAAGCAACTAAAGACCTCTAACCTCGAACCAAGTCAGAGGTCAAAGTTTGATTAAGCTTTATCAAATAGGAACTCAAATCTAACACTCTAAGGAAGTATTTGATTCAGCTTAATGAAATATCTTAATCTTAATTTCATTTCTAATTTTTATCATCTGGAACACAAAATCAAAGGTAACATTTAATTTGACTAAATAAAACATTTAGAGTCTTAATTTCATCTTTAATTTCTATCGTGGCACACAAAAATCTTAGTTATTCACCTATGAAAATAAAAAATATGATAGTCACTTAAAATTAAGGTATTTTTAGAAAGTTAAAATTTGTAATATGTTTTACCAAAGATCTTGATGTCTAATTTTTGACCAACTCAGATGTTAGACATTAATTAAGTCAAATTAAATAGAGCCTAAGCTATCCACTTCTAAAAATAAAAAGTTATAGCGAATATCTTGGTTTGTGATAAAATGAAGTACCTAATTTGATTATGATGGTTATATCTTAATAAATTTAGTTTTTTTAAAAAATATGTTATATATGTTACCTCTATGGTGCATAAATGATTATATCAGAAAAATAAACGTTAAATCACATATCTTATATTTAATAGGTTTATTGAGGTAAAAGAGATATGCGTTACAGGTTAATTAAGATGTATTATCATTCTAGATTACAAATCCTTTATTGAATCATACGTTAAAGATATGATTAGGCTAAGCAAACACAACCTATGTCCAATTAGGTGTTTTTCTTTACTAAAAAATTAATGGTTAGACATAGAATCAACATTTTGATTTTTCTTTAAATTACGCCAAAATGCAACAACAAACCATTTTATTTTCCTTTATTTCTTCTTCTTTTATATTTACTTTTTCTTTCGATAACCTATATTCAAGTCCAACTCTTGCAAAATGTGCAGTATAAATTTATTAATTATTCTACACCAGGGTCTGGGGTTATCATCCGACTCTTCCAAGTAGATACTCAAAAATTTATTTTTTTCGTGAAATAACTAATATCGATTTAGCATTTGGTTATAATATAATATTTTTATTTTTTTCATGGGAAAAATGTATATTAAAATAAAAAACAACGGGAATGAAAAGGATGTTAAGTTTACTGACGGTAAGTCAAAATGATTATGATAATGTCTAACAAAGTTGGGTTTGTTTAGGCATCCTAAGTTTGTTTATTCAGACTCTTTTATTTTATATCTTAGTTAGTTTATAAATATATTTTTTACATTTTATTTAATATCTTAAAGATAAATTATATAAGATTGGTTTTATTTTTCAACTGTAATATTTAGAAAGTATAGAAAGCATACATAATATATATATTTAAGTGAATAGTAAATTAAAAGATGTACAAACTAATAGTTAGGTATGAAAGTAAAAGTTTAAAATTTTAGATTAAATCAAAACAAACACCACTTAAGAAATATTAAAAATACATATCTTAAAAATAAAATCCGGTTGATATTATTTAAAAAATAAAATGTTTTTAGTTATTATAAATTATATTTCAGATTTTTTGAGTTAATAACATCGTATAAACATCAAAAATACATATCTTAAAAATATTTTAAGGTAGGCCGTTTGACAATATTTAAAAAAATTAAGACGAACCTAAACTCGCAGGGTGCGAAAGAAAAAAAATATATTATTAGTTGGTGGGCGTACTCAGTACAAACTTGCATGACATCCGTATGGGAATGCAAAAAATTTTAAAGGATTATATAAAAATAATATTATTAATAAATAAAAAACGTAAAACACCAAGTCACGTTATGAATAATCGTAACTCTTGAGACCGCGTTCGATACAATTTGTAAATGCTCCGGAACGAAGAAAGCTGCCGTTGGGGTTCTCGGCGGCAGACGAGCGATTCTTCTTCGGCGTTCTCGGAGGGTGCGGGCAGACATCGGTGGTTCTTCCTGGCCCTCGGCGTTCGTTTGCTCCTCCGACGGCGGTCTTCTCCGTGTTCTTCTCTCGTCGACGACGATTTTTCTCTCCATTCAGGTGACTTTCGTTAATTTCTTCTCTCTGGCTGGCGTGTTTCCTTTTCCTCGTTACGATGCCGACGATGTTGGGTAAGCGTGCACGGGGAGAAGCTTTTGAGGTGGAAGATGATTCCGCCTCATCCACCTCAAAGAGGGCACGGCCGGATATTCCCATCCGTGTTTCTCTGGGTTCATTCTACCTTCCAAAGCGAAAGAATGAACAGGGTTATGATGCCCACTTTATCAACTGTTCTTTGAATGCATTTGGACTTGGGGATGGAGTCTACAGCTCCTCCGATTTCGCAGAGCAGCTACTGTGGTTATGCGAGGGTGCGCTGCTGGCTTCAAGAACTAGTTCTGGGGGGATGGGGATCCGGTTGCAGAGGGTGCTAGAGAGAGCGATGTCCATGATGACCGTTCAAGGTCAATCCACTCTTTGTTTAGCGATGGTCGAGGGATCGATTTTACATGCCATTAGCATTGGTGATACTGGCCTCTTGGTGGCACGTCGGGGTCGCATCATTTACCGGTCGCCGGCACACTGCTGTGGTTTTGTCCATCCCTGCACCATCTCCCTTGAGCTTAGGCAGGGGGACATCGTCGTAGCGGGGACGAATGGTTTCTTCGACCACATATTGGACGTTGAAATCTTAAGGGTTTTGAGGATGCATAGGCGTACTATGATGCCTCATGTTGTGGCCCGTGAACTTGCATATGCGGCCATGTGGGATTACATTTCATTCACTGTGGCGGACGAAAGACCCACCTTTTCTTTGATCAGGGCAAATATACCCGACGATGTCACTGTGGTGGTTGCAATTATTGAGTGAATTACTTGGTCACTGATGGCTCTTCAGCCAGCTAACTGCTACTTTTCTTATCTTCATCTTTTCTATTCACTCATCAACTGCCTGCAATCAATCTAGTGGCATGATTCTGCAATCTGTTACTCTTGTGCAACTGCACAGGCGACCTCTGGCTTCTTATGCAACCTCTTGGTGTTGCATGTGCTCTGCAAATATTCGGTGAAGGCCATCACTATTCACTACCGGCCTGCTCATCATTAAGCTGCATTCTGATTTGGTTCATTTTTCTGCCTTCTTCTTGGGAAACACTCATGGATTCCATTGGTCTGTTGCTCTGCTATCTGAAGCTAGTATGGATGGATGGAGGCTGGCACATAATTAACCAGCCTCTCTTTGGTTTTGTCCTTTAGAAAAACAAAAACCAAAAAAAATAAAAAAAAATAAAAAAACCAAAAAAATAACTTCGCCATTGCCGGTCCCAAGTCCGGATGAGAAAGGAGGAGGGCATAAATATTTCTATACAAATTTATCATCTTAGCTAGTTGTTGATATCTGTCTATTGCCTACCAGTTGGGTACCTTGTCTCTTGTAGTTTAGAGAGTTATATATATATATATGTGTCTATATACACGTACAGTAAGTAATTCTACTATGGTCAGTGTTGAGTCTAGATGAGAAAGAAAGCATGCGTGCCTGTTTATATTTATTTTTGATGTCACTATTTTTATTCATCTTCTCATCAACTGAATGCAGGTTTAAGTCTGTGTTACTTGTTTATGACAAGTTGTGGCTTCTTTTCTCTAATATGTTATGTACTTTATGAAAAAAAGAACTTCGGTCCCAAGCTCGAATGAAAAACAGGATGGCATGAATATAGCTATCAAATTTACATGTTGATGAACTTAGGTATATGTTTAATGTACGTAATTACTAACTACGTATTTCCAGTCCCAGGTCCCAATGAAAGAAATTGGGATTGTGTTTATGTTGTTTATAATTATTTTATGGCATTATTTTGTTTCACAAGGCATTTCCATGTTCCTTCAACAAAATGCTACTGCTTAAATCTATGTTACTTGACTACGACAGGTTGTTGCTTTTGTGTTATGTCACCAGAATTTCAATGACCCTTGATGCAATTGCCACTGTGCTGTGAATATGTTCGCTTGGAAAATCTAAATTTTTGTTTTGATGATCGTTCTAGCAATTTTTTTTCTTTGAGAGTTATATAAATGTATATATATTTAGCAAACCAAATTTAAAAAATCTGAAATTCTAACTTGCCTGGTGTGTGATCATAGATCAATTCAGTGCTTGTTCGGAAGACTTATTTATCTTTGCAAGCATGAATCTTTTCTTTTCATTCGGTATGGTTTTTCTCATTCATATGGGCATTAATTTTGCAATCTGTGTTTTAGAAAGGGAGAAAAAAATAGGTCAATTTGGCCTTTACATCTTGGAAGGGGGATAACACATTGAAGAACAAATATAAGCACACTGGATTTACATGTTGATGAACTTAGGTACATCTTTGCTTGCAGTATATGGTTCTATATGTATATATGTATGTGTTTAATGTACATAATTACTAACTACGCATTTACAATCCCAGGTCCCAATGAAAAAAATTGCGATTGTGTTTGTGTTGTTTATATTTATTTTATGGCACTATTTTGTTTCACAAGACATATGCATGTTCCGTCAACAAAATGCTACTGGTTAAATCTATGTTACTTGACTACGACAGGTAGTTGCTTTTGTTTGTTACCAGAATTTCAATGACCCTTGATGTAATTGCGACTGTGCTGTGAATATGTTTGCTTGGAAAATCTAAATTTTTGTTTTGATGATCATTCTAGCAATTTGCCTATTCTAGAGTTATATATATATGTGTATGTATATATATTTAGCAAACCAAATTTAAAAATCTGAAATTCCAACTTGCCTGGTGTGAAGTCATAGATCAATTCAGTGCTTGTTCGGAAGACTTATTATCTCTACAAGCATGAATCTTTTCTTTTTGTTCAGTATGGTCTTTTTCGTTCATATGGGCATCAATTTTGCAATCTATGTTTTAGAAAGGGAGAAAAAAATAGGTCAGTTTGGTCTTTACATACCGGAAGGGGGATAGCACGTTGAAGAACAAATATAAGCACACTGGAGACACGTACGATATCATGCTATCACAGTTAAATTGGAAAGTGTTCCCAAAATGTTAATGAAGCATCATTATTGTTCCTCCTGGTGGAAAAGACCACATACAGACATCAGCTCATTGATTGCAGAATCGGTGGAATCGGTCCGATTCCGACCGATTC
Source organism: Cryptocoryne crispatula var. balansae (assembly GCA_036172225.1). NCBI lineage: Eukaryota > Viridiplantae > Streptophyta > Magnoliopsida > Alismatales > Araceae > Cryptocoryne > Cryptocoryne crispatula. The sequence goes on from CM069921.1 coordinate 29,042,797, forward strand.
CGGAATCGGATCGGTGGCCATGCGGAAGGACCGATTCCGGGAAGAATTCCGCGGAATCGGTCGGAATCGATCCGATTCCACCGATTCCTTGTGGAATCGGTCGATCCCGTCGGAAGACCAGCTTAACTGGACCGGTTCGATTCCCGGTTCGATTCTGGACCGGGAATCGAACCGTTTCCGGCCCTTTTAGGGCCGGAATCGACCCGCGGCGGTCGATTCTGTCGATCCCGGGTGGAAAAAGTGAGATCCAGCGATTCCGGCGATTTCGGCGTCGATCCCAGCTCCCAGCATCGATTCCGGGCCGATTCCAGCAATTCCAGCAAGGATTCCAGCGATTCCGGCGATTCCGGCAGCGATTCCGACGATTCTGGCGATTCCAAGCAACGTCTTCAAGGGATTCCGCCGATCCAAACTCGGATCGGCCTCGAATCAATCTCTTCTTCGATCTTTATAAGGTTTTTGGTAAGATTTCTTCGCCAAAAACTTCGTACGTCCATTCTTACGCGTTTCCGACGAGTCCGAGCGTCGTTAAACGTTGTGATTTCCGACTGAACAAGTCCGTCCAAGTTCTGAACTATCCGTTTAAGTCCATTTTGCACGGGAAAAATTCCGGATATCCCGTACGTCTATTTTTACACGTTTCCGACGACTCCGAGCGAGTTAAACTCGGTGATTTTTGATCGAACAACTCCGCTCAAGTTATTTGAACATCGATTGGATGTTCTTTGTACGAAAAAATTTCGGATACCCCGTACGTTAATTTACGACCATTTCGGCAAATACGTAACCCTTTAAACATACCGAATGGTGTGTTACTTAAATTTATCTTGCTTCTCGAATAGCGTCTAAAGCAATTTTTATGTTATCTAATCATTTTTAGTGCATTGTTTACAATTTTTGCAGATATAAGCAATGGCCGATCAAGGTGATGCAGCACCAGCACGTGCTTCCGATGTGGGTTGGGAACACGGGCACATGGTAGACCCAGTCGGGAAGATGGTACGGTGCGAAATGGTGTGGGAAGGAGATGAACGGGGGGGTGTTCCGGCTGAAACAACATATTGCCGGAACAGGTGGAAATGTCAAGAAATGTGACAAGGTGCCGAGGGAAAAAAGTGAGGAGATGAGAGGTTACATGACAGGTAGAGCCTCTCAACGGGTTGTTAGGATCGAGCAGAGGGAGGAGTTGCACGACGAGCTACTCCAGAGGAGGAAGGACCGCGATTTGCCTATCTCGAAAGGGAAAGGCAAGGGGAAGGCACCAGCTGAGCCGGAGCCAGAGAGCGAGGACGAGTCCACAGACTCCGAGCTTAGACGTGCTAGGCACGCTAGCAAGCGTGCATTTGCTGAGGAGGAGGACAGGAGGAGGGGAGAAGGAGGGTCTGGGTCCAGAGTTGACCCAGCTTTGGGCCGATCAGCATCGGCTCGCCCTACCCGGGAGCGAGAAACTGACCCCAGGAGACAGAAGCCATACCGCCGTTCCATTTCTACCAGCACTCGATTTACACCGAGTGACGAGTATTTATTTAGGAAACAGAGTGCTGGGCAGATGGGGATTAAACAGGCAATGAAAGGGGTGAAGGCAACAGGAACGGTGACATTATTGTGTTTATATATATGTAATTATGTATATACATAATTACTTATATATGTGTATATACATATATATGTATATATGTACTCTAAATGTGGGTACAAAAAATGATTTATACAACTAACAATCATACAAAGTTGGATAGAAAAATAAAAGTAATACAATTGACATAGCAAGAATACAATTTATATAAAATTGAAAACACATTACAAAAGCTTAAAAGTTACTTACCAAATGATACGTGCTTTACTACTCCTTGAACTTCTTTAAAAAATCTGAAAAATAAAGTAGACAATATATGCAAACACAACATGACATACGGCATAGACACAAACACTTCACAATCACAACAAATAATAAAAGCGACTTACAAATACAAAAAAGTACTTAAAAGCAAAAGATTGAAGTAAAGTGTTCAAAGTACATCACAATCACAACATAATGTCATTCAAATCTTAAAACCAAACATGGCATTCTCTAAAGTCTCATCACGTGCATTAGCCTCTTCATTTGCATCGCCGCCGTCTTCATCATTTTCTTCCTCCCATGGTGCATCATCTTCTTCATCATCATCTACATCATCATCCTCTCCATGATCTTCATCACTATCTTCATCTCTTACCATTGTAGCTTGTGATGTAGTGGCCCCACTTGCTTGGCCAATTCTTCTTTGTGCTCTACTCTACGAAGCTCCCATAGCATTTTCAACATCTTCCCGTATCGGATCTTGACCTTCATGAACTAAATTGTTGGTTTCCTTTACCATCCACTCACTCCCCCAATCCAAACTTTCCAAACAAATAGGATCATATCTTTCCGGATTTTTTTTAATCTCCAAGAATTTTTCACGAAGGCGACGGTTGTATTGCACATAAACCAAATCGTTCAATCTTTTATGCTCTAAACGGTTTCTCTTCTTCGTATGAAACTGAAAAACAACAAAAGCATATATATATATATCACGGATTACAAATTAAACATAATTGATGAGAATGATGTGTCCAATATTAATCTTCTAAAATACTTACAAATTCAAATGTGCTCCAATTACGTTCACAACCGGATGAGCTACAACATAAGCCGAGAATCCTTAATGCAAGCATCTTTAGCTCAGGTGTTTGTCCACCATATTGCATCCACCAATCAACTATATTGACAATTTGACAATAAACACAAATTAAGACATGATTACACTCTTTAACATATTGTTAATATCTCCAATAAGAAGATGACTTACTTGGAAGTTTCTTTTCTCGTGCCCTTATAGCAAATGAGATGCTAAATGTGCCTTTTGTAATAATGTACATACCAACTTGTTCATCTATCTTGTCTTGCACATCTTTATCCGGCACCATTCTCTCAACACATGTATAAAATGCAGTTTCATACTTTCCAACACAAGATGGATCTTTAGATTGAGCATCATGATAAAATTTGGGATTTAAGAAGAAACCGGCTAAGTGTAAAGGACGTTGCATTTGTATCTCCCATCGACGATCTACAATCTTTAATATGGGAGCATACTTTGTTTCTTTTCTCACAGTTGGTTTCTCATCACCATCCACTAGCCTTGAAACATGCATGATAGGTTGAGATGCTTAAAAAATTTCATCAACTGTGTCAAAACTTTACTTGAAAAATAATAGAAGATACATGTTTTCTGTGTTTGTCTTTGCCTACACACTTTTATGCCAATTATCAGAAGAAAACAATCTTCTCAACCCTCTTTTAACTATGTCATCATGTAATCTTTCCAAAGTAAGGAAAGATGTAGCGAATCTTGTCACTCCACATCTTACTAGTTCCTTTCCTTTCGTTTCTTTTCTCATGAAATCTAGTAAACGAGAATGGTTATACAAGTATGTAGTCAATTTCTTTGCTTTGGAAATGGTATCTGCATAAAATTTTATCTTTCCAAAATCTTCTAACATTAAATCAAGACAATGCGCCGCACAAGGTGTCCAAAACAACTGTTTCCTTTTGTCCATCAACAACCTCCCAGCTGAAACATTGTAAGAAGCATTGTCTGTCACAATTTGTACCACATTCTGTTCACCAACCTTATCAATTATGTTGTTAAGAAGCTCATACATAAGGATGGCATCTTCCTTACGGTCAGATACATCAACAGACTCCATAAAGTAAGTACCTTCAGGACAGTTTACTAAGAAGTTCACTAACTTCCTTTGTCTTTTATCTGTCCAACCATCACACATTATAGTGCAACCGTAAAGTTTCCAAGATTTTTCATACATAGAATGCATTTCCTTTGTTCGTTCAACCATTTTTTTCAACGAGAGGTACCCTCGACATATGATAGCGGGGGCGTCACACCGGACCCAACCCTCCCCGCTTGTTCGCACGTGACATGAAAGCTTCTTAATTTGGTGCATTAAAAGATATACCTTCGCTTGAAAACCATGTGGCCACATCAATCTCAAATTTTAGTTGTTCTTCCTTGTTGAATTTAGTCCCCATAGTACTTTGATATTGTTTGCCACTTCTTCTTGCATCTACAAAATCTTCGGCAGATAATCTTGCAAATGCATCCATAGGTCCTTTCTTCTTGCTACTACCAGACCCAACCATACTTGATGTCATGCTTTTCTTTGTTGAAGATGAACTCTTCACGGATACATTCTTGTTTTGCTCATCACCTTCATCACCTTCTTCATCGGAACATTCAAGCACCGTAGGTATATCAGAACTGAACATCTTTCTCTTTTTGTTTTTACTCAACCATGTACGCATTTCCTCGGCAATTTCTGTTGTACTTTTCGGACATTTTTTCACATCACTAAACCCACCAATCAAGTGTTCCTTCTGCCTTTTTATTCCACCATTCGTAACCAAACCACAAAGTTCACATTTAATCTTATTCTTATCATGCTCATCTGGCCAATACGCATACTTCCATCCCGGATCAGCCGACTTAGCTTTCTTCTTTTCCTCCGTCATATTAACCGAACCGGAAGCCGAACCGGAAGCCATTTACACACAATCCCACAACAAACCACTGCTAAAAATGACAAAAAAAATTGTAATAGGTCAAACAGTACTCAAACTATAATAAACAAACTTCAAACCGTGTCTACATAATACGTATATGCTAAGAAATAGCAAAAGAATTAAAAAACAACAAAGTCGTAAATCTCCGACGCACCAAACACGTCCAAACCACTTGATATATTCGAAATTTAAGCAATGTATATGTACATTAGGTTTAAGAACACTCTAATAAATGTACAAGACTAAACTTGAAGGGAGAAATGCCAAAATATAGGTGTAAAAATAAAAAAACGCAAAACCTAACAAATACCGGAATAGGAGAACGATGGAGAGGAGGACAACTATCCGGCGGTGAGTCGCTTCTGCGTGGCCAAGGAGACCAACTCCGTCGCGAGGAGCGGCGGCGGCGGCGGCTTCCACGGGCGAGGGCGGGGCGGCGGCGGCGGGCGAGGGTGCGGGTCTCTCGCTGTCCGTGTTCGCCGTCGGGAGCGAGAGGGATGCGGTGCGGGGCCGAGAGATGAAGTCGCGAGGGCGGCGGTTCGAAAGAACTTAAGTCCGGCCGGTTTGAACCGCCGCCGGTTCAAACCGGCCCGCCTTGGCCAAGCGACGCCAAGGCGGGCCAAGGCGTACGCCTTGGCCGCCTAGTCGGCCAAGGCGTACGCCTTCTTCAGTATCAGTAAGGCGCTTGGTTATGGCGTCTTCAAATTGGCGCCTTAGCGCCTAAGCGCCGCTTAGGCGCGCGCCTTGACAACAGTGTTTTACATGCAGGTATCACTTTTTAAATTAAAATTGACATTATGTGTGTTTTATTTACTTAAACTTAATTTTACCCTGATCCCAATTTATTTTAACTTGATGTAGGCATCCCAGCACATGCAGCCACCAGCCCCTACTTCCAGACGATGGTGGATGCCGTGGGTGAGGTTGGACCGGGTTTGCAAGCCCCGGGCAGCCGACATATATACGGCGCTGGGTTGGATGAGGAGGTCCAGGAGTTGAAGGAATAGATGGATGGTTTTAAGTTGGTGTGGAAGGAGAGGGGTTGCACAATTATGTGCGATGGGTGGATAGGTATCACCAAGAGGAGTATGATAAACTTCTTGGTGTACTGTTCTGAGGGGACAACATTCTTGAAGTCGGTAGATGCTTCTGGGAAGATAAAAAATGCCGACTTTCTTTTTTCTCTGATGGATGCGGTGGTGGAGGAGATCGGGGAGGACAATGTGGTTCAGGTTGTCACTGACAACGAACCATCATATAAGGCGGCTGGGAGGAAGTTGATGGAGAAGCGGAAGCACATGTTCTGGGTGCCCTGTGCAGCACATTCCATTGATCTCGTATTAGAGGATATAGGCGAGGAGGAGGGTGTATCCACACTTGTCGGGCGGCGCGCACGATCACATCATTTATTTATTCGCATCCCCGCTCGCTACATATTATGAGATCACACACAGGAGGGCACGATCTTGTTAGGCCTGGTCCGACTCGATTTGCTACGAATTTTATTGCGTTGGAGAGTCTATACCGGCACAGGCATGCATTGGTTAGGTTCACACAGTCCGAGGAGTATTATAACTATATGGTGGACAACCTGCATGACAAAAAAGATCAGCTGGAGATTCTTGTCAGGTCTAAGAAGCAGATTACTGACTGACAAGAGGTTTTGGGAGAGAATTGCCTACTACTTGGCAATCATTGAGCCACTGGTAGTTGTCTTGAGGTTGGTAGACTCAGATGACAGGGACCAGATGGGCACGTTGTACGATGCCATGGACCGGGCAAAGCTGAAAATAAAAGAAAAAAATCTCAGAGGTTACAAAAAGTGGTGGAAGATCATAGATGACCGATGGAACAAGACCTTGCACCACGATGTCCATGCTGCAGGTAACTTGGTTAAAAAAATATTTTTGCTAAATAATTGTCTTATTCTTATTCATAATGTTATCTAATAAAATCTTGCAGGATATTTTTTGAACCCTCGCATCCAATATGGAGGACAGGTGGTGAACGACAACAAGGTGATGCGGGGTACACTTACTGTTATACAGCGTCTGTGCTGATCTCAGCAGGACAGGATAGGGGCTGAGATATAAGTAAGTTAGAGTTCATTCAATACCTTGGAGTAGCCTTACCAGGCAACTAATGTTTTTTTTATAAATTTTTCAGATGCAGAAGTATAAGATGAGGGTCAGCGTATACTCAGATGCTGATCTAAAATATTCAGTTGACAAAGTGTCACCTGGTATAGTAATAGCTTGATGAAGATTTTATTTTCTTTTCATAAAAGTTATGGAAGATGATGGGCTAATTGTTTTCCTTTTCTCTTCTTGTTTTTTTCTTACAGCTGAGTGGTGGGTTCAGGTGAACACCAGGAGTGGATGGAATCCACTTGCGGCCATTGGTATCAGGATACTCAGCCAGAGCACCAGTTCTTCCCATTGTGAGAGGAACTGGAGTACATTCAACCTGATACATACCAAAAGGAGGAACTGGTTGACCTCAGACCGGCTGGAGAAGCTGGTCTTCTGTCATTACAACATGAGGCTGCGCATAAAGAACATCAAGGATCGACAGAAGATCAGCGAGGAGCGATTTGCCCGATTCGCAGGTGGTCCATACAAGCAGAGGCATACCTCCGCCACACCACCACCCAAGGAGATGGACATGGATCAGATATTCCAGGAGGAGCATGCACTTGCCTCCTGGATAGAGGAGAGGGAAGTCAGGGATCATGCAGCTGAGTTTGATCCCGGTGACTATGCGTGGGCTGAAGGAGAGTTGGATGGCGTTGAAGCCGAGGAGGATGCTCGGCTCCACCTCCACCTACTTCTCGTGCTCGGGCGGGGCCTTCTTCGCCCCGGCGACTATGGAGCGACCACCGCAACTTTACCCCCCCGGCTCCGGTCCCGGCCGCCGGCTACCGGCCCGTTCGCGATGCAGGGAAAATGAAAACAAAAGTGACTGCACAGAAAATGGGAGGATTTGCAAAGTTGAAAAAAACTTTGGGTTCTGGACCTTCTGGTACTTCAGAGATAGCTGAAGAGGTGAAGAGAAAGAAGCTAGAGGTCATGCATCCTGTCAGCCCAGATGACAGCACGCAGGCTCCTCACTTCTCAGGTGATGATGACGAGGAGTGCATACCAGCGACGCAGCCATCAGCAGCAGCCGAGTCTCCTGATTCACGGCATCCAAAGCCGTATTACACGCTGGATTCGGATACACCTGATTCTTATATACAGGAGCCACAATATCCAGCATTTGGCCAGGCTGACCAACAGTGGATTACACCACTAGCTCCATCATCCTCTGCTTACGTTCCGGTCGTCCCGCAGTCCGATCCATACGACCTTGATAGCATAGCATCGGCATTATTTTCATATAGATATGGTCCCGGACAGTATACAAGACTAAGCACGAGGTCCGAGCATCAAGAGCAGCAGGGAGAGGAGGAAGACCAATATCTATATCCTAGATATTGGTAGTAGATTGATATTATGTAAATGTATCTTTTTTTTCATGATGTATCAACTCTTTGATTTTTGAATCAATGGAATATGTACTTAACTTCAGTTGGAGTTCGTATTTATTCGATGTGGTCCTGTGGATGAATATTAATCTTATTTTTAAAAAATTTTCTAACTCATTTCCTATTTTTTAGAATTTTTCTGAATTTTTTGATTTTTTTTGACGAAAAAGAAAATTCAAAAAAAAAACCGATTCCGGGCCGATCCGGAATCGATTCCCTTCCCAGGCCGGCCGATTCCGATTCCGGAATCCTTGCATCAGCTGCTGCCTTCATCTGGAATATGCGTAAAAAATATATAAGATTTATACAATTTTATGTTCTGATGATCGTCCTAGCTACTTGTTGGTCTGTGCCTATTGCCTGCAATTTATCTATCTTGTTTCTTGAAGATCCGAGAGTTAAATATGTATATGTAGATACATACCTTCCAAGTAAATAATTTTAATTACTTTTATCAAATTTACGTACATCTCCCCTTGCCGTTTATAGCTTTATAATAAGTTCTATGGACGTATTTACTAACTGCGTGTTGCCAGTGCCAGTCTCAATGGAAAAAGATGACAATGTATGTGTGCTGTTTATACTTGTTTTATGGTGCTACTTTGTTTTTTCATGAGACATATCAATGTTGCATTAAGAAAACGATGTATGTTACTTGTCTATGGCAAGTTGTTCATATTGTTTATTTTACTGGAATTTCAATGAACTTGATTTGATTGCCACTGAACTATGAACATTATTAGGCTTGGAAAATCTAGGTTTTTGTTCTGATGATTGTTCTAGCAATTTGTCTTTTCTCTTCTTGTTTAGAGTTATATGTAGTATGTATGTATATATATAATTAGCACATGAAATTCCAATTTGCTAGGGGTGTGAACACATATCAATTCGGTGCTTTTTCGGAGGACTTGTTATTTCAGCAAGCATGAATCTTTTCTTTTTGTTCAATATGGTTTTTTTTCTTCTATATGGGTAGCAATTTTGTAATCTGTGGTTTGGGAAGGAAAAAAAGAGAGGTTATTTTGACATGCCATCCAAGAAAGGGGCCTGGATAACACGTTGAAGAACAAATATATGCATACTGGAGGTGATATCATGCTACCACAGTGATGCGGGACAAACCGGTTAATCCGGGCTAAACCGACCGAAAACGAGATAAATCGGCGCTAACCACCGCTAACGACCTAATCGAACCCAAAATAAGCCTAAACCGATCCAAACCGGTCCAAACAGGTCCGAACCGGGTCCATAACGGTCTGAACCGGTCAAAACCGGCCCAAAACGCACTGAACCGGGTTGAACCGGCCGGTTCAGGCCCTGAACCGGGCTGAACCGGACTGAACCGGGTCTGGACCCGGTTGAACCGGCCGACCGGCCGGTCTGGGCCGTGGACCGGCCGGGTGCGAGCCGCGGCGGCCGCGCGACCGCGCGAATAACCTGGGGGGGGGTCGTGGCGCTCTTTGCTCGCGTCCGGGTGGTCGCGTGGCGGCCATCCCGCCGTCGCCTGTTCGTCACCGTGGCGACGTCTCCAGGGTCCCGCAAGGTCGCGGGCCGCGACAAAGTGCCGGGCAGCGCACTTCGTCCGTCCTCGCCGCTCGTTCGCGAAGATGCCGCGCGCAGACAGGCCGGTGGAGATCCCGACGGTCTCGACGCCCTCGCGCAAGCCAAGCGGCCGTCCGGCGTCGCCGTCCCGTCCGGACGGAGCTCGCCCACGCGTGTCGTCCTCCTCGTCGTCGTCCGGCGACCGCAGGCTGTGCGCGGAGTGGAGGAGGCAGAGGAGGGAGCCCGCGGTGCTGATGTCGTTGCCATCCCGTCCGGATGGAGCCGAGGTCGCGTGGAGCGGGGGAGGGGTGACGGGATGCAGCCGCAGGAGGGAGGGAGCCATGGAGGGAGGGAGCCGCGGAGGGAGGGAGCCGCGGAGGGAGGGGGATCCGGGGATCGCCGGATCCTCCTCCCACTTCACCGTCTTCTTCTTCTTCGTCTTCTTCTTCTCCATCCGTCTGCATCCGCGAAGGGAGGAAGACCTGCCGCCCTCGTCGAGGAAGGGGATCGCCGGAGGAGGAAAATAGGGGGACGCCAGCTGGTGAAGATGCTGTTGTCGAACCGAGAAGGGAAGAGAGGAGAACGGCTCGGAGGCCGGAGGATGCGGAGGGGGAAGAAGACGGCGCACCTCGCCGATTCCGGAAGATGGAAGGGAGACCGACCTTACTGCCGGAGGTGGGAGAGAAGCGGCCCTCACTGGCCGGGGTGGAGGAAGAAGATGGGGGCCGCAGCCCCCTGTGCGGGAGAACACCACCCGAAGGCTCCAAAAATCACTTGTATCCTTCTTCGATATGTACATTGGGTCTTCCTCTTATAGGGGAAAGAGGAGAACAATTAAAGAAAAGGACTCCCTAAAATCTATTTACAGACCAGTCCATTTTAAGGACTCAATTTAAAAAATGCTCAAAAAATGTCCCCATCATTCTCTCCGACCGGGAGAAAACTCGACCTCGAGTTTTAAAACCGGTTCGGACGTACCCAAGACTCGACTCGTGGGAACGAGTCGATTCCGGGCTCTGATACCAAACTGATGCGGGACAAACCGGTTAATCCGGGCTAAACCGACCGAAAACGAGATAAATCGGCGCTAACCACCGCTAACGACCTAATCGAACCCAGAATAAGCCTAAACCGATCCAAACCGGTCCAAACAGGTCCGAACCGGGTCCATAACGGTCTGAACCGGTCAAAACGCACTGAACCGGGTTGAACCGGCCGGTTCAGGCCCTGAACCGGGCTGAACCGGACTGAACCGGGTCTGGACCCGGTTAAACCGGCCGACCGGCCGGTCTGGGCCGTGGACCGGCCGGGTGCGAGCCGCGGCGGCCGCGCGACCGCGCGAATAACCTGGGGGGGGGGTCGTGGCGCTCTTTGCTCGCGTCCGGGTGGTCGCGTGGCGGCCATCCCGCCGTCGCCTGTTCGTCACCGTGGCGACGTCTCCAGGGTCCCGCGAGGTCGCGGGCCGCGACAAAGTGCCGGGCAGTGCACTTCGTCCGTCCTCGCCGCTCGTTCGCGAAGATGCCGCGCGCAGACAGGCCGGTGGAGATCCCGACGGTCTCGACGCCCTCGCGCAAGCCAAGCGGCCGTCCGGCGTCGCCGTCCCGTCCGGACGGAGCTCACCCACGCGTGTCGTCCTCCTCGTTGTCGTCCGGCGACCGCAGGCTGTGCACGGAGTGGAGGAGGCAGAGGAGGGAGCCCGCGGTGCTGATGCCGTTGCCGTCCCGTCCGGATGGAGCCGAGGTCGCGTGGAGCGGGGGAGGGGTGACGGGATGCAGCCGCAGGAGGGAGGGAGCCATGGAGGGAGGGAGCCGCGGAGGGAGGGGGATCCGGGGATCGCCGGATCCTCCTCCCACTTCACCGTCTTCTTCTTCTTCGTCTCCATCCGTCTGCATCCGCGAAGGGAGGAAGACCTGCCGCCCTCGTCGAGGAAGGGGATCGCCGGAGGAGGAAAACAGGGGGACGCCGGCTGGTGAAGATGCTGCTGTCGAACCGAGAAGGGAAGAGAGGAGAACGGCTCGGAGGCCGGAGGATGCGGAGGGGGAAGAAGACGGCGCACCTCGCCGATTCCGGAAGATGGAAGGGAGACCGACCTTACTGCCGGAGGTGGGAGAGAAGCGGCCCTCACTGGCCGGGGTGGAGGAAGAAGATGGGGGCCGCAGCCCCCTGTGCGGGAGAACACCACCCGAAGGCTCCAAAAATCACTTGTATCCTTCTTCGATATGTACATTGGGTCTTCCTCTTATAGGGGAAAGAGGAGAACAATTAAAGAAAAGGACTCCCTAAAATCTATTTACAGACCAGTCCATTTTAAGGACTCAATTTAAAAAATGCTCAAAAAATGTCCCCATCACACAGTTAAATTGGAAAGTTTCCCGGAATGCGTATGGTGCATTATTATTTATTTATGGGATAAACATCCACAAATTATTCTTGTGCACGACAATCCTGTAGTCTTCACAAAATTAAAACTTGGGCAGAAACCAGCGGACAAGGAACCACTTACACTTGCACAATGTAATATCTGTGGACTTCAATAATTGATGACGGAGGGAAGGTGGATTATCCTACCGTGTGCACAAGGTGGATTTCATAAGTAATATGTTGGTGCGGCAGCCATATTTGTTCATGGAGGAGGCTACTAGGGGGCAACCTAGCCCATGAGATGGAGATTGGATGTGAAGGCCCGGCTCCTCCTGTAGACTGCCAAGAAGAACTTTTTGAGGAACCAATACTCTCATCGTGCTCTAATCTCGATTTGAATCATGTTTAATTCCTTGGTGTTGCATTGCGCATTTCTGCTTGTTTTTAATCTTGTCCTAGTTAGATGTTGTTGCAGAAAAGACGTACATATATCTAGTTGGATAGTTAATTCTGACTGCGCCTGTCTTGTAGTCTTGTAGGCTTTTACTGAAAATCATGGGCTGCTGCAAGCCTGTTTTTTTTTCTTATATTTTAATCCAGCGCACAGCCTAGTCACCGAGTTTTCCATGGAAGAAATATTTATGGAGGTTGTCAATTAAGCCTAGCACAGGCTTGCATATCTGAGTTATGAATGTCTGAATGTCCTGTTCGACTGATATCCGCAGGTATTTGCTTACCATAATGCAAAGTTTTGTTTCATACAAGATGAGTGTACAATTTGTGTTTTGTGGATCCTTGAATATCTGATCGACTAGAATGAACAGTGTTGAAATACTTAGTGCTGGTGAGATTTTTCCATTTAAGAATGATTATTCTTGTTCTCATAATCAACAAAACATAATTGTTATTTGGAAATCTTGATCTGCATAGTTTTTATCCAATGCATGCATGTCTAGCCGAGGCTTGATGCAGTAAATTATCATATAAGTGATATCTTAAAAATTATCATAGTGTTTGTTCCTTGCCATATACTAGGATTCTCTACAAGTTTTCTAAAGCATTCAACTTTTATATTATGATTGTAATTAATAAATTAATTTTCTTGTAGGTGTGTGGTTTTAATTTTTATATTTATTAGTATTAGACTTTTTCAAAAGTTATGATAATGCTAACTTTTATTTTCTTTTGGAGCTTGGATTTTGCCTGGAAGGACTAGTCGTCGGGTTGCGTGGTGGCAACTCTCTTCTCCCATCAGCTGGTCTTTATTTTGAATAAACTTCACAGTTGATTGTATATATACACTAGTTAGAGTACGTGCTTCGCATGTGTACGGCATATTAATAATGACAGAAATACGAAATTTGTCAAAAAAGTAGGATACATGAAGGGAAAAAAACAAATGGAACATGTTAGCATTCATTAGTAACCCTCAGGTCTTGATGATAGAAGCTTTTCAATCATTAGTAACTAATGAAGAGCTTGATTTTATTTAATAGGAGCACCACTCTTAGCAGTAACATGTGTTAGCATCTTAGTCATATTAACGTGTTGGTGGTCAGGGATCTCCATTTATTATATCCATGAGCAATGGTTAGTGTTTGATAAGCACGGTTAGATATATATAATCAAAAGGATTGGACAAATGGAAAATCGTTTAAATTGAAAGCAAAAAACAGATGTAGCAAACGTATTTTAGTGCATGGCAATGTTATCTGTAGCACCAGAGCTTTTTTTTTTTCCTTTTCTAATTTTCCACAAATATTAAGCTGGGTTTAGTCTTATGAGTGTGTCCATCCTGCACATTTTATTCACAGTTTGAACAGTGCATACAATCGTTGGAACCAAAGGTCGTTAAATAATGAGTGATGAAAAAAGCTAACTTTACATGATTAAAAATAAATTATAAAAAAAAGAATTTTCAGAAGAAATGACACTTGATCGTGGAGTCAGCACCTCCATTTCATTCTTGTGAACCAGGAAAAGAAAATTTTATTGCCAAATGAGCTATAGACTAATGAAAGTTTTATTAATGAAGTAAAGATCCATAAATTGGAAAAAAAACTGCATACCCCAAAACTGGAAACCACCGTAGTGCACTGTGGTAAAAAGATTCTGCAAAACCCAGGTCACACAGTTAGGATCCCACCTACAAAAAGTGGCATCATTGTTGCAACATAAGCATAGAATGAACACAAAAACACAAACAAAAAAGATAGACGGTATAATTATGCCTATGTATTATCAAAATTTACAGAAAACTTTTAGCAGTCAAAATTTAAACCACAAGAAACAGAGAGTGCAAATGTGGACAGACTTCTGCTACAGTATGACCAAGATAGTTAATGCACCCTGGTCCACACGTCCCTATGGCACCTAAAGTTTGTAATTTTTTTATTAATTATGGCATATCAATTATAAAGCTGCAGTGTGACCAGGTTGCAACTGCTTTTACTACACATCAGACTGTAGCACATTTGCACATATATTCGCGTGCACGCACACACATTGCACTCTCATCTAATTGAAGAAATATGGTTTTCAGCAACTAAAGTAAAATTTGAAATACACAGAAACCAGTAAATTCAGAAATGTCTAAAAATTTGAATATAAAGAATGTTTATAATTGAAATTCACACTTTTAAAACTATCAGATTATTTGCAGCTTCAAGGATATAATATTTATGTTCCATATTTCAAGTTTATTTGAAGGTTTCTATCTACTGCTCTCTACACCAGATAGAAAGAAGAAGAGGAAGACTGGGAGAAGAAACAAACTGTGATTGCTCTCGTGCCAGATGAGAAGAGATAAAGAAGAACACAAAAAAAAAACTCCATCTCCAAGTTCTTGTGCCAGGTGAGGAATAGAAGGCAGAGGAAAGAAGAAGGTGGTACAGGGAAGGCTCACTACAGGTACTGCGATAGAGAATATAGAAGAAGAAGAAGAGATGAAACAGAAAGAAGATGAAGAGAAGAAAAAAAAACATAAGCAAAACATCACTTAAAGGATCACAACTTCCAGGAGGGAGATGAAGACGAATACGAAGATACAAAGAAGGTAACAATGAAGAATAGAAGAAAGTGAAAATGGGTAGAAGAAGATGAAGAGAAGAATAAAAGAAATTCACGACAGATTTGAGAAGAGAATGAAGCTGAAGAAGACATGATGAAGAGAAAAGGGTGTACCAAAGAAAATTTATTCTCAGTCCATTAAGACACCACCAAACCGAGTCAATTACAGTCCATGAGCTAGTTCCAAGCTGACCTGACATCAGCCCTATGTACAGTCATCTTAAACAGGTCCATGCAAACCCCATGAGCATTCTCCTTAATCAGCTCATTCTCAGTTATCGGGCTACCAGAAAACCGACCTAATTTCAATCCCCCAAAAGATTATGCTCAGCCTACATGCAAGTCCAATATTACTCATCTGCAATCTCCCCAGTGTCAGCTCTACATGCAGCCCCTAGAGGGTTGAAAAGTGCAAGAAAACTGTAAAAGAGAAATGCATAACAGTAGATCGGACCGCAGCAAGCCAAATAAGCTCCAACTGGCCCGTACAAGGCCCCAGACTGAAGAAGCGCAGAAAGCCCATTGAGGCCCACTAATCGGCTTTTGAAGGACCCGAAAATAAAAATTTATAACTCGTAAAATTGAAAGAAACCCTGACCAAGCTAGTGAAAGACTGTGCGTGATACCCATGTGTCTTTAGGGCGTTGGTATATGTCTTCACTTCACATCGATCAGCCAGTGTTACCAATTGATGTATAGTTAGAGGAGGAAGAGATTTACAGATATATTTATCCACCCTATTTTAGTGATCGGGTTTTTTTATTTATTCATCCTATTTTAGTGATTGGGTTTTTTGTTGTGCTTTGGTCGCAGTGGAATCTTGGTTTATGTTTCTTTCTCTGCTCCTCCCCCACTGTTAGATGATGAACGATATCAGCACTTGTTGCCACCTTGTGGTGGTTGTACTGGTGCTTATGCTGCTGTGTACAATGTTGCTTTCGAATCCACTTAACTAAGAAGGCTTTGATGATCAAGTGTATACATAAGGGGGATGAAGACTTAGCCATCATTAATAGAACGTTCTTCGCACATGTACGGAGACAAAAAAATTAAAATTAATTTATAAATGAATAGGGAAATTTTTATCATTAGTAACCAAAAATAGAGTATTTGTATAAATACAATCCATTTATAACCTCTTGGCAGACGAAGCCATTTGCAATAGATTTCACTAACTTAGTTTGGGTGTGTAAAGGATAAGAACTGCAACAAAACAACAAAGAAAATTGGACACTGATAGTTTTGGTATTAGTTGTCAAGTTAATAAATCCGGAAGTACAGAAAATCTCTGAACTTGAAGAGACCAACAAACCAGTTAAAGCCAAATCAGCAAGAACCTGAAAGTTAGAATCTGAAATTTCTTAGATTTTAAGAGATCTAAGAATGGGCAGAATCAGTAAGACCCAAAAAATCTGCAAATCTCCCGAAATCAAAAATTCTAAAGATGAGGGCAGGAGCCTGTCTTCTAAGACAGACACTTTTGAGGGCCAAAACAGAGAGGGCCCAAGCCCTTCTTTGGTCCAAGCATACTTGGGTAGCGGGTGGACATCAAGAGAGTCCGAGGAGGAGAAAACAAGAAGCCCCTGTCCAGGATCCAGTTGAACCAAGAGCATTAAATTGCAGGGGAGGAAAATTGGGACACTCAATGGAGAGCATTAAACTTTGCTAAACATTGAACCCCAACTGATAATGTTATCAGGTAGTAGTTAGAAAACTGGAATTACTTAAATCCTCAATTTTGTCATCATCAAAAATGTACATAAGCATGTATGTACACATGCTCAACTATGATAACCATAATTTAAGAAGTACAGCAGGTAGGGCAGATATGAAAAAGAAGAAAGAGAAAAAAAAGAGAGAGAATGTATGGGCATATAAGAACATGAGAATAGCATGTTGGGAATCACATGAATTGTGACAGGAACTGGATATAAGAAAAGAAAAAAACAGAGGTTGAAATCTGCATGGCCGACCAAGGGTAGATTTTGTAAAAGCACCTGGTGATGTTTAAGTGAAAGCCTAGCTAACAAATTAAACCACTCCCAAATTGTCACTGAATAAATGGTGGAACTTTATAAATGGTGTAACTTTAGATGAGGCATCAAATGCTGCATAACCATAATATAAGAAAAATGAAAGAGCTCAAAGTACATTTAAAAAGAAATACCATAAACAATTTCCATAAGGTACAATAGCAAAGTTACGATGTGAATTAATACAAAAGTAAAACATATGAGCCAGATAAAGGATTAGACCCATTTTCTTATATGTTACTTTTTTAATTCTGAAAAATCAGGTCTCAAAAGTACTGTTTGAATAACTACTAATAACACAAACTTTTCCAAAATAGAAACATACCCTATAAGTCCAGAGAAATATATATGAAATTTAAATAATAAAAAAGTTAAATACCTAAATCCATGAAGAATAGGCTGTCAAAGAAATCCAAATAGGTGTCAGTGAGTAAAGCTCGGACAGCAAGGAAGAAATAAAAATCTTATAAGTTTTAGAGAGGATTAATTCAGAACTCTTTCAAGTCTATCCAACTCTCAGAGGTCTATAAGTCCAAAATGGAAGCATAAATCCCAATAAGTGATCCAGCCAGTTTAGGGATCGGTGCTAATCTGAATGGTCTAATCTAACTTAACGTATGACTTTATAAACATGGATAGGATGTGAAGTGTGATTTGAAGATTGTTGTGAATCTGATGACAGTAAAAAAAGTGAATCTAAGTTTGAATCACACCTAATCCAAAATGATGCATGAGTCAGGCATAGTCTAGTGCTCAAATTGGGCATCTTAAAATCATAGTCAAAAGGAGGTTCTTGATTTGAAGAATGTTGATAGTTTGAAGGAGACCAGGTCGTGAATATAAGGAGACCATGGTATAGAACTGATATAGACAGTCCAAAGCTTGTATGAGATAAAATCAGGTATGGGTAATTCTCCAATGCACACAGATAGGTAATAAAAAAATTTTTGCTCATGTTCTGTCCTGGAGTAATGTCATTATATGTTGCTTCTGAATTTTACATTGTACTCAGATTTCTTTTACAATCTGAACTTCTCATTTTTGTCAGTTTTTTATTACTTTTTTTTTATTTACAGTTTTACATTAGGTATAATACCACCATCATATTTTACAATTTACCAAGTACAATTGTTTCAATTCATAAAAAAGAGAGAATGTATGTACATATAAGAACCTGAGAATAGCATGATGGGAATCATATGAATTGTGACAGGATCTGGATATATGAATTTAGATAGGGTAGCATAGCTTTTATCGAAGGTGGCACAGAGATACAATTCATTAATATATGATTTTCTTGTTGTACGTACGTTATGCCTTCTTTACTTTTTCAAAACTTTAAGTTGTAAAGGATAATGTAAAGGAAACAGAAATCAACAACAATCAACATTAAAGTAAAAGAAGAGCACTTTCAGTTGCTGCAAGAGATGCTGTCAATCAACAACAAAATGAGAATAGGACAGCTTGCAGTACAGAAAAATGGCTATATATAAGTCTTTCATGATCTAAAATTATAAATTTGACTATCTAAACAAGATAATCCTAATCTAAAATCGGAAACTTTTAATTTGGCCTGAATCCAAGTTGGCATCAGTCAGGCTGGAATCAGCCTATCATGATATCAAGATCAGCCTATCCTGCTATCCTAACATCAAGATCCAAAATATTTCATTAATTTTTAGTTTATAAAAATAAAATAATATTTTTCTCACATAATCGAGTCAAATATTTGTAGTAATATAAAATTGTGGGACTTGGTGAACTGCATAAGGGTGGTGGTTTTTTGAATCATTAATTCTTCATTTTTTGGTGTGCACAAGGGTGGTTGTTTTTGGCATATTTAAGTTGTTTTTTTATTTATCGTTATGTTGTCATCTTCTTTCTGGTTTTCTTGTTCTATCTTGATGACTTCTCTAGGCATATTTAAAGTCATGATCTTATTTGTGAGGCCGTCAGTATGGGCGATATCTACTCTTTTATGGTGTGATCACATGATTTCATGGCAAATGTCGAACTCTTCTACGAGAGTTTAAATCTCTGCTAATTGACTGTTTATGCACCTTTGCGAGTGCAGTAATGGAGGCACACACTTGTCTATACGGAAAAACAGAGGCATACACACATATATATATGTGCTACAAACATAGGCAAACACCCGCAGTGTAGCGGTAGAGAGGCACACACATTTGTGAGGCAAAATAGTAGGGATATACACACCCAACATAACACCAAGCATGAACACATTGCTTCATAATCTTGCTTGTCATATCATATCTTCTTCATAATCCAATATCTTAGGGAACAAGATATGCAAAACCATTCATTTATGGTGCTTTATTACTAATTTAGTATGTCTTGGCCAGAGTATTGCATGCAAGCTGATACTTTTATAAGCTTGATTTAGTTTTCACAAGAGTTGGAAGATATATGCACTTGTTCCCTAAGACTCAAATTCAGGGTCCCAACAAAATCTTTACCCAAGGGGAATTAAATACAAATTAAAAAAAAAGATACAACAGAAGACTAAGCAGTCAATTTCTTCCCTTTCATATGTGGTCACAGACAGGTTATGCTTATTATCAGGAAGTATAAGTTCAGATGATTGTTCAGAAGGTAGCAAGCATTTTCAGCCACAGTCTGCAGGATTAGCCAATCTGGTAGGGGATAGGCCGACCTAGAAGCACGATTGGCAATCCTTGATCCTTCCCATTGGAAAAGGCTAATCCTTGTCACTTTTCAGATGTCAGCCAGGATCAGTCAGGATCTGTCTCTAACCGATTTGGTTAAACCAGATCGTTTAAGAGTTGAGATCAGAACAAAATGGCCAGGTGGCAGTCTTGAGAAAAGATTAGCCGATCCTATCTTGGACTATGCCGACTTGCTCCAAATTTTGGACAGCCTTCAAAAAAAGGGAGAGCAAAACATGGTGCAAAGGGGTATTGACGAGAAGTTAAGAACATCTTAGAAGAACTAAGACAAGGAACAAAAGGCAGCATCAAAGGAAAACATTTTTTGAATAATAAATAATAAAACCTAGAAAGGGTTACAGTACATCAACTTTATATACCAGAGTACCCAATTTTATTATTTATTATGTTTTCAATAATAGATAATAAAACCTAGTAAAGAACACTCTGGACACTTCGGTATTTTATAAAGAACTGTATTTATCCAACGTTTTATAAC
This sequence comes from Cryptocoryne crispatula var. balansae, assembly GCA_036172225.1. Taxonomy (NCBI): domain Eukaryota; kingdom Viridiplantae; phylum Streptophyta; class Magnoliopsida; order Alismatales; family Araceae; genus Cryptocoryne; species Cryptocoryne crispatula. Next base: position 29,063,117 of record CM069921.1, read on the forward strand.
CAACATTTTATAAATAACTGTATGTATCCAACATTTTATAACCAACATTTTATAAAGAACTGTATGTTTCAGTCTCTTGCCAATTACCATTTTCTCATATTTTTTCCAATCATAATTGACACATCGGTCTTCCCATCCATCCGAAACCAAGAAAATTATCATAATGTGTATTCCATAATATTTTGGGATCTTTATTTTTGCAAAATTTATAATTTTCTAGAGTTTTCAGATTTTTAATCCTTGGATGTTCATTTTTCTTTGAAATTTTCGTATTTTTTAGATTTAGAGTTGTCAACTTTCGTATTTCTAGTTTTCCTTAGAATTTACAGATTTTGTGACTTTTGATAAAGTAAACTTGAACCCAACATTCCTGACTTCCAATTTAGATCCCTAAATAAATGAAATACTTACCTCTTTGTCATAACATTACTTAGTCTCAAGAATGTTCATAAAAGACCCAAGCTAGACTTTGCATCTCCATCTTAACCTTTTCTTGGCCTTAATGAATCAATTCAATCTCACTGCACTAAGTACAAACTGCTCTCAAGTACGGACCATGACTCTTTTGAGTGTTTTATAACTTTTTAACAACCTCGATGAAAGATCAACCAAGGATCCCATTTGAATGGTTGCAATATCATCCTGGAGCAAGAACAAATCAAGGCTACAAAGGTGAAGGCTTCATAATGTGCTCCATGTATACACATTATGAAGCAATGTGCATGACGCATTTATGTATGCACGATTTTTAATTTTAAAATTTGATGTGTTTAGAAAGGATTCCAGTTTTATATTCGGAGCATTATGCCTCAGTTTTGGATTTGAAATTTCCTGATTTCCATTTCAAGTTAATGATCTTCTGGGATTGATGTTTTTAGATTGTTGAATTTCAAATTTGGAATTGGTGCCTTTTGATTCTTCTTCCACATTTGAATGCTTTCGAGTTTTTGAGATTTTATACCAGACATTCAAAATTAAGGGGCCTGATCTATAGGATTTCAGCCTAGAATTTCAGATTTTGGGTCTTAAGTATGAATTTCAGATTTGACAGGTTCTTATTTAAGGAGTTCAGATATTCACATTTGAGATTGGCATATTCAAATGTCAGTCTTAAGCTTTAAGAATTTTTTTAGGTTGAGTTTCATATCTGGAATTGACATTATTTGGAATTGACAATTTTTCATACCATTCAAATAATAAAGAATTTTATGTTCAGTGCAATTTGTGATATGATAGGGAGCTCTCAACAACCTTATGAGATTAAGAAGATGCAAACCACTACAAAAACACATTGAAGCTCTAAAAACATAAAATCTGTAATCCTCAATTTTACAAATATGCAAAACTGATGGAAATAAGATAATTCTACAAATCCTCAGAAACAAAAAAAATCTGCAGGATAGTAAATATGAGAATCCAAAGAAATAGCTAGTTCATTCATGGTACAAAATGGTGCTTAAATCTTCATGTAGAAAATCATCATCTGAAAGCATATGTAGCTAGTTTCAGTTATGTAGCTAGTGCTTTAAGACTAAATGCAATGAATAACAACATATACATATGTTAAATAGAAGTGGGCGTAAAAAAATTCCCTCATTATGCAGAAGTGGGCGTAATAAATTGAAAACAAGTTATATATGCATATGTATATGTTAAAAAGAAACATTTCAATACTTGTCTTTCCTGGATGCATGACATAATTCATTACAACTATGAGTTATTTACAATAGTTGATACTGCTTAATTGAAAATGATTTCAAACCGTAAGAATGATGAAACTCTTGAAACTAAATGTCAATCAGTGAGAAGAAAAGGAGGAGATACGTTGTAAAGTATCCTTGGAGATATGAAAATTAGGGTTTCAGAAAATCTTCAGAATGGGCCTCCTTAGGTACTGTGGGAAATCCAAGACGACCTTGTTAGTATTAAGGAGGAGAAAAGAAAGGTGTAAGAAGAAAAAAAAAAAGAAAGTGAATAAGGAAAAATTAAAGAAAAAGAATTCCTCCAAGCTGTACGATGGTGGCATCATCCTGGAAGCCCCCTTTCAGAAGGAGGTCCATTACACAGTGTTGAGGCATTTGGGAAAAAAACATGACCGAAAATAACAACTTATGCGAGGGGAAAACCATAAAAGATGTTTGTAAAAATACCTTGTGAAATCTCCTCGGAGATATGAAAAATCATGTATCGGAGGCTATGAAGAACTATCTTCTTTGAGTACTATGGGAAACTGAAGAACATGTTAGTAATAAGCAGAGAATAGAGAACATAAGAGCAAGACGAAGAAAAGTGAAGTCCTCCGAGTCCCATGATGATGTCACCATGTTTACATCATAACTATACTTCCAGGTAACCGTGACAAATAAGAATCAAACATATTTAAAGACAATTTTAATGCAAGTTAAAGACACTAATACCAACCAACAAATATTAAACTGGACTGGATTTCTAGGCTCTTGGCTCCAGTTGCCAGGCGGCACATGTTAAATTGTATGAGAAAGGCTTACAATACGATAAGTACAAAAAGCATTCACATCCTTTTGATTGATAACTTTGACACCACTCAAAATGAATCCATGTAGGTGACAGGAATAACATAAATTGGTGTCATGCGCTCCCCTAGGTTCACCTTTAACTAATCACCATCCAAATGTGCTCAGGACAGTGGTAGAGATGGTAAACATAAATTAACTTTTCTGAAAGGTTTAATTAAAAAAGGACATGAAAACTGAGACATATCATATACAGAATTGGTCAATTTAGTGTTCACATATTATCAAATGTGATTTTGCAGTAATAGTAAATAAATCTATGGAGAACCCCATGTGTATTAAGTCTGACCTCTTAGATGCCCTGAGTGTCCTTTGAGATCATATCTGTTATTGAATTGCTTGGTATTAGAATCGCCACCCTATATAGAAGAAAATAAAAATAAACTTATAGTAAGGGCACTTGAATATGCAACTCGGTGTAGAACAATACAATTTAAGGGAAAAAAAATAGATAGAGAAGGTTGTGTAGGCATACCTTCTCAGAGCAATAGAGGCGGCCAAGTACTCAAAGCCTGGTAGCAACTTTCTTCCGACGGGGTTGTAAGGAGGTTGCTAGGTGACGTGTAGAGGAAACTAGTTACGGAGCTCTGGGTTGGAGAGAAGCCGCGAACAATAGAGGAAACGAGATGGAGGAGGAATCTTGTTACGGAACTATGTGGCAAAGAAGTAGCGTGGAGAAGCCACAACCGATAGAGAAGACAAGATGGATGAGGAAACTTGCTGAACGGTGGAGAGAACTTGCGAACGAAAGAAGAGGTGGGATGGAGGACCTAACCTATTATGGAGCTGAGGGGCCGACAAGTAGGGCGGAGAAGCGGCGACCAATAGAGGAGATGAGATGGAGGATGAAAAATCGGCACTCCCGCTTCTTATATTAAGTTAGATTTTGTTTCTTATCTTCATTTTCAATTTCCCGCCTCTCTTCTATTTTTACCCTTTAAAAAGTTAAGAAAACTTTCAGTTATCTGTATGCTTTTTTTCATTCGTTTTCCTTTATGATGTACATGTTGCATCATCTTAACATTCAGCCTGCCCTGACCAAATTGTTCTAGTTCCTCTTGCTTAATCCTAGTAATATGTCATCAAATAGCAAACCATCTTCTATTTCTATCAAATCAATTTTAAAGATAAAATAATATATTTGCTTAACATTAAAATGCATGTTCAAGAAATGAATCCTAAATATGTTCGACAAGTTGCTACCTAAAAAGTTTCATTACGTATGTATGGTCAGCATATCGGTACATAAAGGCCTAAACATTATCATGTCTTAGTTGATACTGTTTTTTTCATAGTAGAAAACAAACTTTAACATATCACATAGTCACTTATGTAATTACTTTTAAAACTACTCAAACATTGCATAATACCAAGGTATTTAGAAAATGACCATTATTTTATTATTTTTTTAAAAAAGTTGATAAAATTCAAAAAATGACAAAATGTATAAGAAAATAGAAAAAATAGAAAAAAAATGACATGAATTCAAAAAATAATTCATCAACTTTATTCTAATCTGATATGATTTACATTTTCTAAATAATTTATGTACTCTTCCCCTGTCATTCGAGTGTAGTCTATAGTATGATACAAATATACATGACAATTGAACTCGTTACTCTCTGGGACAATCATCTTCAGACTAGATCCAAAAAAATCACAATAGCTATCATAGTCATAGTCCGATTGGATCGACGTGTCTGATGAATCACATAATTCATTCTATAATAATCACACTGGAAGTTCGGGTTGTGTGACTTGGAGAATACATCTTTAATTAACTAATTAAGTAATTAAGTATCTATTTATCTTATTAAGCAATTAATTAACTAGTTAAATAATTAATTATCTAAGTAAGTAACTACTTAATTAATCAAGTAACTAATTATCTAAGTAAGTAATTAACTAATTAAATAACTACTTAACTAAATAACTAACTAATTATATAAGTAAATAACTATCTAACTAACTAATTAAGTAAGTAATGAATTAATTAAGTAATTAAGTATTTAGGAAGAATGAACTAAATGAATAACTTATGAACTAATTAACTAAACTTTCAAGTTTAGTTAATGAAATAATGAAATAACTAATGAAAGAATTAAATAATTAAACAACAAAAGAGCACAAAATTCAGAGCAAAAATTGAGAGCAAGATGTGAGGAGGAAGAAGAGGCCCTTGGAGGCTTTAAATTCCCCCAAGGGGCTGGAAGGAGCTGAAGTGCCCCTCAACGCTATGACCATTGCTAGTGTCTGCAACGATCATAAGACCATTCTAGACCGGGGTCGTGCAACCCGGCCATGACCTGGCCGGAAGGGTCAGCCCGACTGGGTTGCAACCGAGCCGGTTGCGCGTAAACCCAACCTGGTCAGGTGTGGGTCGCGAGTCGGGTCCTGACCCGGCGAACCATGCACAATACATCAATGAGAATAAGATTCATGTTGTAAATTATTAGGAAATACCATATGAAAAGTAATTTAAGATGAAAATCAACTACAATCATTACAATGCACGTATTCCTTTGAATGAAGGTCTGATGCATAAGGATTTTGTGTTGGATTTTCTGACCTACAAATATGCCATGAATTTAATTACTTGTTTTCTTTCTTGATGCAAGATGACATCTTTTGCATGGTTTATTTTGGCCAGATCCTTTTGTTTCTAGACTTTCCGTTACTTTACATCTTTTTTGGTACTTAATGACTTGTGGTACATCCGATTTCAAGAAAAAATGCTTGTATCTTTTGCAAATAAACTAGTGTGGAAGTGGCAGCTTTAGCAATCTTCATTCTTATTTGCATATTTATATTTGAGAATGCCAAATATTTTTGGCCAATTTGCGCGTATTAATATCTTCTGTTATTAATTTGAATGGGTTGTCTATTTACTCTTCTGCACTATGCAAGATGAGGGCATTGTTTCAAGGTACAAGCTATTTTGAATTCTTGTGACGTGATTAGTTTTGAGCCTTCGCTAGGAAGTAGATTCTAGTTGGAACATTGAGGACGAAGCACTTTTTGATTGTCTTTGTTTTGAGTCTCTTCTTAGGTTCAATTAAGTTTTATATATTTTTAAAACATAAACAAATGAAAATGCGAGCTAAGTGAGAAAATTTTGTATTTTGAAGTTTAGATTTTGTAAGAAGATAGTTAATTCTGGGAATTACTTAAATTGTGTATCCCTGTTCTGTCTACTTCTGTTTCAAGAAAATGATCTAATTGGGCTGAAAGCTGAACGATGCACATGCCTAGCTTACGTTCGTCTATTGCAAAGTAGGATCAATGGCACAGGCTGCCCCACTGTGATGACGGGGATGAGCACCAAAAAGAATAGGAAGAACTAAGAATAGAGAACATAAACAGAGTTGTAGTTGGTGCCTTGATGATAAGATGGTTCATCATAGTACAGTTTTAGTTCACTCTGAAAATGAGACCTTACCTATTTCTATTTCTTACTGTTTTTGAATGTTTTCCGGTAGAATTCAAGTGAATTTGAAAGATTGACCAAACTGAAAGCCAGTGGAATGAAAGAACTTGTTTTGTGGTAGATTGCAAAACTAGAATAAATGTACAGTTGGGCACACATTTCAATGGACAATAGCACTGCCCCTAAGAAATCCATTGCTTTGATAAATTCTGGTTTTTCTGCACTCCTTTTGCATTTATCCTTGATTTTATCTGCTGCTATTGTTGATCCTTCTGAATTTCTGGCATATATTGTGGTGCAAATAATGGGCTAAAGAAGTCTCTAAGCAAGTGCGAAAACTCGAAATCATAATATATAAGAATATGTGATATAAAAACATGTGGCCCATGATTTGAAAATTCATTTGACTTCCGTTTATTTGGGAAATGAACTTTCGTTATCTTATCTTTGGCTACTATGAGAATATATGATACTTAATAGAAAATATTAGCCAAAATATGTGATATGCATAAAATATGCATATCGAGGTTAGGGTTCATAAAGTTTGTCTTTGGACCTCTCTCCATCGGAAGTTACGAATTTTTGATGTTAATTACATCGAGATTCTCGAACACCCTTGATTAACCGTCATAGCAACTCATACAAAGGGAAACAGTCATCCACAAAACATAATCACATCATCATGTGGGGAGGCTTAAACATAGCCATAATCCCATCATACCATGTCATTTCATCCATCTTATTTGAGAGCATCCCGTCTTATGTAGACATGGACTCTCCACTTAAACCATAGAGTTTTGATGTATAATTGACCTCACTCTAGATGAAGTGGGAATGTCCCTAATGGATTGAGAGTATGTACTCTTCCCATTTTGGGATGGATCGATGACACCGAGTGCATGTTCGGAGCCCCGTCCGGACCAAACATTTCGGGACGTACCCGATAATACTTGTTCAAGTTTCATGAATATTGCCTAAGTATAGGCTCATGTTATGTATCTTAAATATTTTTTTGTGTCAAAATATTTAAGATTTTTCATTTTTGTGTCATCGTCATATCTTAGTCCAGGTGACCAAGTCTTCGTCATCTTCTATGCCCAGTTGGCCATGTCTTCATATGCTTCATATCGTCAACTTCATGGTATTTTGGCTTCATTGAGGCTACCCGGGGTGGCCCTTAGTCCATCATATGGGTTCTAAGGGGGGCGGATATTGCCTTATCTTTTGGCTGCAGCCCATCTTCATTCCCCCTGTTATGAGGTTGATATAGATTCTGGATATATGACCTGCTATGGGGTCGGTATGGGTTGGGAAAGATGACCTAATATGGGGTCAATATAGGCTAGATATATGACCGGCTTTGGGGTTGATATATAGCTAAAAAAGTGACCTGTATATATATCGATAGGGACTGAATATGTGACCGGTTATAAGGTCAAAATATGGCTGAAAGTGACCTACAAATGGGACGAACAGGGGGTAGGTATATGGTTTGTATATGGGGTGATGAGGGGGTAGGTATATGACCTGTGTATGGGGGTCAAACAGGGGACTGGTACATGGACTATATATGGGGTCGATAGGGGGTTGCTAGGTGACCTGTATATGGGTTGGTAGAGGGCTGTTAGGTGACCTACATATCGGTCAGGTAGAGGGACTGTTTTGCATGGGCATATGGGCGTCGAATGTGAGTATGCAAAGAGGTAAACGTCATGCATCTCGGTTGATATCGGATCATGTATATGGCTGAATAGGGGACTGCTTCTGTGGGATCAAACAGTCATCAAACAAGGCTATGTGAAGGCTTGAAGATGTGACCGGTTATGGGGTCTTGAGGGGGCCAGAAATTTGACTAGTTATGGGGTCAACAAGGGCCTATATGATGAGTGGGGACTGTGCATAGATCTTCAGCCCTCTAGTTAGCTTTCCCATCGATCCACTTCACCACCTTGGACAAGTGGTGACAAAGGAGACAGCATCTCCATCTTTCATTGACAACATCTCCTCCTATGCCTTCGTCTTCATTTGCTGCCACATCATCTGAGGCATCATCTAGCATTGATAGTAGTAGGAGAAAGCAGAGATGACATCGACATTAGCTGCACCATAGGGCAGTATCAGCAGGTGCAGCCAAGGAAGACTTCAGCCTATTCCTTTCCTTCCCCATGGGCATCGATGGCAACAGGGGGATCTGCAGCATGTAGGAGGGTCAGCCACATCTCTTCATTTCTCTCCACCGGCAGAGGGCAGGAGCAGGTAGGAGGTTAGCAGCCGCATCAGGATTTTTGTCCCCGGGCCCAGGATTTGATGTATCATCGGTCTTTAGAGCTGTCCTATCCCAAAGGTCAACCATAAATACATTTGGATCAGATTTTTGACTCTTCAGAATGCCTTGTGTCAGAAATGATACCCCAAACATACATTTAAGATTTTCAACACAACTCCATGATTTTTAGATTTGGCCATAATTTAGACTTCTACAATTGATCATTGTCCATTTATCTTCATGCATGTCTGATGTGAACTATATGGAGCTCTCTGGATTGTGTTTGAGTTTGTCTCATTCCTACTGCTCTTCTCGAGATCTCTTCATTTCCCCTTCCGAGTTCTTCAAGATGGGGCTTATTTGTCAACCTCCCTGATGCATTTTTTTATGCCAAGAACTTGGTATTCCTGCCCTGGAAATATCTGTAGTATGGTTTCTAATGTTTGATTATATTCCTGCCGAGATGTTAAATAAACTGTTCGATATTTGGGTGGCAACCGTTGAGGTGTCCTGCTTCCATTCAGAAACTCAACTTTTATTAATCCATGGCCGCTGCAAAATCTTGACCTTTGATCACCCCAGTTCTTGCCGGTATAGACTTTCATTAGTTGAGAGTAGTCTGACGGTGTCTTTATCTTTCTCTATGTGAGATGATATTTTTCCTTAGTAAGATGAATTTATAAGTTCATCCACTATGGGAAAGATCAAAGAAACAGGGATTCATGCCCGGAGTCCTTATCCAGATCAGGCGCATTGGGTCATGCCCAATGCTATTTATCAAAATGCCATTGATGCGCTTAAGTATAGGCATACGTCTTCACGTAGATTTGCTTGATCCTTCAGGCTTCACCATCTTCAAGTTGATTGGGCTATATGTTGCCTTCTATCTTCTCATCACAACTTCATCTTGATTGGTATACTCAGCTAACTAAAATTTTCAAGGCCCGGATGGCCTTTTCTTCATAAGCTTCACACTATTTCTTCATAGAATTTCTTTGCTTCATGAAGGCTACCTGGGGAAGCTCTTAGTTCATCATGTGGTTTCTAAGAGGACCGGGTATAACCTTTCTTCATCGCCACCTTGAGGAGCATATGGTGCTTCACATAGTGGGCTGTTTCATGACCGATTCGGGTCGATATGTAGCTGGAAAAGTGACCTGTATATGGGTCAGATAGAGTCTATGTGACCTGCATTTGGAGTTGATATAGGTTGGATGTATGATTTGTTTATGAGGCTGGTTATAAGGTATGGGTATAGGGATGTATAGACATGTGGAGAAGGTTATGGCCTTCATCTTCATCTCTAGACACCAACAGCAGCAGGTGGAGCATCGAGCTCCTCATCATCCTCTATAAGCAGAGGACTGCAGGTAGCGTATTGACCTCATTATCTCCTCCTTCCATCCACAGTACAACAGTTGTCCTCTGCTGATGATGTAGAAAATAGGTAGCCAGCAGCAACAAGGGCAAATCCTTGCTCTTTGACGTTGGCCTTCTTCTCTTTGAATGGTAGCAACAGTAATGTAGCTTGCATCTTCACAACATAAGGGAAAGGGGCATATCTGTTGTCTACGACAGTAGCAACAGTAGCCACGTCAGCATATGTTGGCATCTTCAGCATGATTCAGCAGCATCTGGGACAACATTTTCTCCTCCTTCCGTTGACGTAAACAGCAGATAGGGAGCAACAGGAAGAGAAGGAGAGATGGGCAGTGGCTAGAAAATAACATGATGATCTCCAACCCAGGTTTCTTCTCCTCGTAACATCTAGAGAAAGAGAGATGGGCCCCGGCAGGAGAACAGCCCGATGGTCTCCAACCCCTCTCCGAGGTGCACAAGACCTGATTTTATAGAGGCAGGGGACTGTTCACGTGAAGGCATAAGGTGGTGGAGGATGTGGTGTACGTGGGTATAAGTGGGGTAGTAGTGTACGTGGAGAGAGTGGGAAGATGGGGATGTGAGCCAAGAGAAAATGCGGATGACATTTTTTATTAACTTTTCCTCTCTTTGTGGCATTAGGCTTCTCTTTTGACCTAATATCTCACCATCCTCCATATATCCAATGGCTCATATTAATCCTCACTTAAATAGGATCCATTGTCATTAAAGATCCAATAAGAGGTAATCTATTACTTAATAAATATGCATCTAGACCCTTGGATTGGGGTTTCATCTCCCTCATCATCTTGATGGCCATGGCCTATATTTGTTATTTCATTTTATATGATTTTCAAATCATATAAATATCAAAATAAACATGATATGAGACATAATCAACTCCGATTGGACTTAATTTCGTGTATCTTCCCGATCTATTATCTTGAGCTCATTAATTGTATCATGATTATAATAGAAACAACATAATCCTTTTCAGCTCGAGAATTGTCTAATCAATATATCTGATATTTGTCTTCAATTTTGGCTCATCTGAGTCATTTTTTGATCACTTGGACCATTTTGCCCCTGACCTTTTGAGTTGGTGAGGAGCACAAATTTTGACTTTTTCTCCATAACTTTTCGAATGTGGGTCGGATTTCTGATCTGAATCAGTTTTCCGCATGTACTAACTTTCTTGCATCATATGAGCTCACAAGTTTGTTAATGGGCCGAGTCCGGGCCTTCCGAACCGAATGTGGCCAAGGAGGGGCATTTTAGTCATTTAGACCCATCTCAGGTGTTTTGCCCCATAACTTGTCAAATATTAGTCAGATTTTCAATATGACTTCAACGTTGCTCAAGATGGAGCTGGGAAAACCCAATGATGTGTCAATATGTTATCGAATCTGTCTCGAATTGTCTAGACCCACCAAAGGCGAAAGAGGCCATTTTGCCGTTCGAGGTCCGTCCAAAATCGGATCTTGACATTCGAGGTATCATTGTGAAGCCCTTGACAAGTACAATCTCATGGACCCACTTGTCTTACCTTTCGGGCCTGATATGCCCCTGATAAGGCCATCTGGAAATTGACTTTTGGTAGTTTCTCCATAACATTCCAAATATAGATTTGATTTCCGATCTAATTTTGGCATTGCTCAACATTGAGCTAGGCGGACCTGATGGTAGTGTCCGATCGTCGTTGGGTTTATGAACAGCCATGGGGCTGATCCCGTCTGAGGTATGTTTGCCATTTACACGTATTTAGTTTTGTAATTTTGCCATTCACTTCCTCGATGATCGCTCTTTCTTAGAAATCGAGAAGGTAACTTGCTTCTGCGTTCCATTTTTTCTATGTTTTCCTGGGCAGGATGCTTGTGCTTATTACTGGCCAGATGAGAATGAACATATTGATGCTTCACAATTTTTCTGTCAAATTACATCAGTGACAACTTAGAAGATGGGTTTAAGATAATGGCTTTAACTAGGTGAATGGTTTACGCTGTGATTGAACTAGGAGGATTACCGTATCTTTTCTTTCAAAAAATCACCATTCTATAGCATACTGTCTTTCTATCGCACTAAAGGTATACTTGCAGCACCAATCATGTGAAATGGACCTTGGTTTCTTGCAAAACCTGCGAAAGATCTGTCTAGGTTTCTTTGTTTTGCTAATTCTTCTGCAATTATTCTTATATTTGCATTATTATGGTACGTCAATCCCATTACTAGTCATTTTCCAACAAATGGGGGCCTAATTTGTTTTGGAGGTGTAAATTCTATCATGAGATTTTTAGGTTCATGATTGTCTGCTTAATGTTCCTCCTCATTTAGCATCAATGTGAGGCTATTCATGACTGAAGTTTAGTAGATATAATTACTCTGTTTGCAGTTTGCATGGTGATATCCATTTACTATCTGCGAGTTGGTATACTCTATTTCTTTTTATGTTATATGTCATCTGCAGTGGACCATGAGTCTTTCTTGCAAGCCTCTTCTCTTGAATTCTACCTGCATATGCATAAGTTCTATGGATGTTCATTCTAGTATCTCATTCTTCAGTGGAGAATCTGTTAGAGATGGCAGGCATTACAATTCTATCTAGTTGATGAATAATGTCTAGGACAGATGTGATCATGATTTAATCAGTTTCAAGTGGTGAACAAACTCCTCCATATTGTCCCAAGAAGAAAAAAGACAATTCTTTGAGGCAAAAAATGCAGGGAAATTTGAAGCATATGTGCATGTAAGGTGTTAGGACAAATTGAAGATAATATATTAGTTGGATGAAATATAATAGAGATCAGGTGAAGGTAGATGCTAGGAGACATGTAATCACTAGCCAAAAAGTGTGTAAGATTGTTTTCCTATAGATGGGTTTACTATCACAAACAAATTATAAGGGTTAGAAAATCTTTTTGCTTCTTTGGCTGGACTAGTCCTGTGAGGGTAATCTTTACCTGGTGAAACTTTGCATAATCACAACTAACATATTGTGCTCATATGACTCTTCATATTGTTATATGTAGCCTTTTTTTAATCCCATAAAGGTAAAGGAAAAGGATATGTGATCTTAGTTATCGAACATTTGATCCACCTGGAAAGGAAATAAGCAAGGAACACTATGCCATTTGTTTTGTTAAATGAAGCCTTCAAGCAAGTGGACAATTTGCACATAACATCAATGTAAAGCCATAAGTCACATCTCTGACTACTGGCTGAATCACTTGTTACATTATGTAATCAGTTACCGTATTCACAACAAATATTTCTTTGGAAGTTCATTGAATAATCTGTTCGTTTTCATCCCCGTCGGTCAAATGGTTAACATGGATTCAGCTAGAAATGCACGTTATGTTTGGGCTACCATTTGTTTGTCTCCTCGAGGCTAATAAAATTTAGCTGAAAAGTTCTTACAATATTGATGTTTTAGATGGCATCTTTGGATGTCTTTGTGAACATTTGGACTTTATGCTTTCCTTCCAAGATTTATATTTTCTTGTACTTTGTGTTGTAGATATGTGGATGATGGAAGACCCTTTTGGCAGTTCATAGTCAGTTCTTCCACAGGCTGCTCTAATTCTCAATAGTTTGAAGAGCTCTATGAATATTACAAGATTGAGAAGGTAACAGCTCTAACGGCTTCAAATTCCTACAAATTTGTTCTACTCTTGTACCATATTTCTCAATCTGACACAAGTATACTTCAGGCTTGGCACCTCTGTGATCCTGATGCTGAGAAAGTATTCAAGGCCCTCAGAAAAGTTGGTATCAAAATTGTCGTTGTGTCAAATTTTGATACACGATTGTGTCCCCTTCTGTAGGCACTGAAATGTGATCACTGGTTCGATGCAATTGCCTGTTCTGCTGAGGTAAGCAATGTACATTTGTGCTTCTTATTTCTTAGTCACCGGGATGTCCTAGTTTCTGGGTATCCATGAATAGAAAAGCATAATGTGAATACCATTTATTCTACTATTTTGGAGCACTCACGCAGTGGATAGCATTTGTCTCTGATGTGTCAACTATGGTCAAAATTGATACATACCGCGTTAGTTTTAATATTCTAACCTAGCCTCTCCAAATAAGTCGGTTTCTCTGAATGAGAATCGTATCTTCTAGGCGTGGAATTGGTATAATGTAATGAATAAAAATCTCACTGCATGCATCAGGTAGCAGCAGAGAAACCAAACTCTGCAATATTTTTGAAAGCCTGCAATCTGCTGGGTGTGAATCTAGAGGATGTTGTCCATGTTGGCGACGACCGCAGGAACAACGTATGGGGAGCCAAGGATGCGGCTGCGACGCATGGCTTTGGGGAAGCGATGTCCTCTCCTTCAAAGAGGTAGTCTTGCGTGCACGCCCTGCTATCTCTTTTGTCCTCTTCGCAGCCCTTTCATAAAACCAGCACTTAGGTGTGCTCATGGTTTGTTTGTTTTGGTTTTTGAGGATATTTTTCCAATTCAAGCCAATCTATTTGATTTGTTTAAACCATATTTTACTAAGGTATAATATATATGTCTATACATGATTTTTTTTATTCAAGTCATGTTTTATCAAAATACAACATCTATATTTGTATATACTATTAGTTGTACCATACGAATTCTTAAAATATTTATTTTTAGATGAAAAAGATACATAAATATAATTAATAAACTTAATTTTGACATAAATGTTTAATTTAATTTATTTTATTTGATTCAATTTAGTTTGGTTCGAACGACTTTTGAACCCAGCAATAATCTGTTGATTTGCTCTGCCCAGGTAGCCCAAGGGATTGGGGTCGACATCTGAAGAAACTCGGTTGTATCAGATGCTAGGAGGTAGTTCATCGATAATAATAGCGTGCAGCAGTTGCACCATTTTCTGTGGTGATGTGTACATGTTTAATTTTCTGTTTTATGAATGTTTTGAGACGGGAGTAGTGCTGTGTGCCGAGAGGCTCGTGCTGCATTTATTATTATTATTATTGTGTAATATTCGAGTTTTCCAATGCCCACTTGGGGTAACACGTTATGATGTAATGTCTGATTTTTTTAGTGTAATTTTCGCAGCAGAATGATATCTCTACTCTTTTTGTGATCATATCTCAATAAACATTGATCAATTTATCTTTATGTTTCTAGACTATATCACCAAAATATATAAAAAATATTGTGCAACTAAATTAGAGATGGCAATGAACCAGGCTCGCTCATGGGCCCTCGGGTCGGGCCAGTCTTGGGCCTTGTTTTGGGGTAGAGAAACTGGCCCTATAGTGTTTATTGGGCCAAGAAATCAAGCTGGCTGGCCACTCGCGAGTCGCGACATCACTATTCCGCAGTGATGCCCGTTTGTCGCCATCTCTTAGTTCGCGAGAAGGCATGCAAAAGGCCTTTAGATCACAACCGAGACGTCTGCTATATTTTATTTTCATGGTACTTTTTGCATGCACTGTTCGCCACCGGGGTATCTAGACTATCAGATAAATTAAAAAAAGTAATACTTTTAAATAATGAAATATTAATTTTGCTCGAAGTAGGATATCTAAATTATTTATGTGTTAAGTTATGTATTTCTATCCATGTATCTATTTTTATTTCGATATTCAAAATATTTTTTAGCAGTTGGTTTGATGTTTAAAAAAATTAAAAATATGATATATTTTTTATCATAGACTAGAAATATTAAGCCGCCAAGTCAAATTTATATATTTTATCATAAATTAAAAAATTATGAATGTGCACTGTCTATCTACTATTGTTATTTTAATCAAGTTTCTTGTTTTTTTATCAAACTTAATGCATCTTAATATTTCAAAAAAAAATCTTAGTTTTAATTTTGTATGTCATACCAAAACTTTGGTAAGAGATATTATAATTTTTTTTAAAAACTTAATGTATATATAAATTTGAAAAATTGGCAAGATCGGTTTGAGCCGGGTCAAATCTATATTTTATATGGATTGGACCAGGTTAAACCAACAACATAAAATGGGCCAAGCCGGGTCGGCCCATTATATATTGGAGAGGGCATTGGTTGGGCCGACTGCGGGCCAGGCTGGGCCGGCCCATTGACACCCCGGCCATGACATGGCTGGAAGGGTCGGCCTGATCGGGTTGCAACAGAGCCAGTCGTGTGCAAACCCGACCGGGTTAGGCCTGGGTCGCAACCTAGGTCCTGACCTAGTGAACTATGCATAATACATCAATGAGAATAAGATTCATGCCGTAAATTATTAGGAAATACCATATGAAAAGTAATTTAAGATGAAAATCAACTACAATCATTACAATGCACTTACTCTTTAGAATGAAGGTCTGATGCATAAGGATTTTGCGTTGGATTTTCTTTGACCTACAAATATGCATGAATTTAATTACTTGTTTTCTTTCTTGATGCAAGATGACATCTTTTGCATGGTTTATTTTGGCCAGATCCTTTTATTTCTAGACTTTCCATTACTTACATCTTTTATGGTATTTAATGACTTGTGGTACATCCACTTTCAAGAAAAAAATGCTTGTATTTTTTGCAAGTAAACTGGTATGGAAGTGGCAGCTTTGGCAAACTTCATTCTTATTTGCATATTTATATTTGAGAATGCCAAATATTTTTGGCCTATTTGCACATATTAATATCTTCTGTTATTAATTTGAATGGGTTGTCTGTTTGCTCTTCTGCACTATGCTAGATGAGAGAGCATTGTTTTCAAGGCACAAGCTATTTTGTATTCTTGTGACGTGATTAGTTGTGAGCCTTCACTAGGAAGTAGATTCCAGTTGGAACATTGAGGATGAAGCACTTTTTGATTGTCTTTGTTTTGAGTCTCTTCTTAGGTTCAGTTAAGTTTTATAAACTTTTAAAACATAAACAAATTAAAAGATGAGCAAAGTGAGAAAATTTTGTATTTTTAAGTTTAGATTTTGTAAGAGGATAGATAACTCTATGAATTACTTAAATTGTGTATCCCTGTTCTGTCTACTTCTGTTTCAAGAAAATGATCTAATTGGGCTAAAAGCTGAACGATGCACATGCCTAGCTTACCTTCCTTGTCTATTGCAAAGTAGGATCAATGGCACAGCCTACCCCACTGTGATAAAGGGGATGAGTAGCAAAAAGAACAAGAAGAACTAAGAATAGAGAACATGAGCATAATTGTAGTTGGTACCCTGATGATAAGATGGTTCATCATGGTTCAGTTTTAGTTCACTCTGAAAATGAGACCTTACCTATTTCTATTTCTTACTATTTTTGAATGTTTGCTGGTAGAATTCAAGTGAATTTGAAATATTGACCAAACTGAAAGCCATTGGAATGAAAGAACTTGCTCTGTGGTAGATAGCAAAACTAGAATAAATGTACAGTTGGGCACACATTTAACTGGACAACAGCATTGCCCCTAAGAAATCCATTACTTTGATATATTCCAGTTTTTCTGCACTCCTTTTGCATTTTTCCTTGATTTTATCTGCTGCTATTGTTGATCCTTCTGAATTTCTGGAATATATTGAAGGGCAAATAATGGGCTAAAGAAGTCTCTAAGCAAGAAAGACAGAATAGACAGAATTGACAAATGGCTTGTTGCATGTAAAGCGGAAAAGTGGCTCAAGTACAACCAGGCAGGGGATTGTAAATTTATGTGAATACAACCAGGCATAATATCGGTAGTTCGGGCAGGAATCGGATCGGTGGATACCGATCCGATCCAAGAATCGGCCGATCCCGATCCGGATCAGCCGATTCTGCAATCCATGCTTCTAATGTGCTAGCTAACATGATGCTTCTACTTGTACAGTTAGGTTGCACCCGAATATGCTTTGACAGGGCATCGTTTGGTCAAGACTGATGTTTACATAATTATGGGGTGATTCTCTGATAACATCTACTAGGGAGGAAGCCTATGGACATGTCATAGCCACTGGAAGCCTATGGACATCATCTTACGAACAGAGGAGATCTAGGGAGCATTATTGATCCACTTACAATAAATCTCAAAGGTGTTTATTTGTCTAGCCAAAGTTTGTGAATACTTCAAGGTTCTCATGTAAGGATTTTGCTCATATCAATCTCAATGGTGTATGGTGTGCCAGTGGAGCATCTGTAGAATAAAGAATAATGAACCTATGTATATGGGGCACTATTCAAATGTTGTTGGAAAACCTGGTTGAATGATCATGCAACATGCAAAATTTTTTTATGGATGTGTTAGGTTGAAGTTATCACATATACTATCATTGATAGATTTATTTGTGACGACTTGGCAATAGTGGTTAAGTCGTGGCCAATATATATTGGTGACGGATTTTGGTATTTTGGTGATGACTAATTTGTAATGTCATTTATAGCATAGTCGTTGGGAACATTAAAAATAATAACTATTAATCTTTATATTAATGTTGTACCCATTAATTAACATCAAAACTGATATCATGATATTATCAAAAGTACGTAGTTGGTCAATGTTATATATCCAAATAGTATTACATATCTTGCATATCATATAAGATTAATTAGCCTTCGAAGAGTTAATCAGAACCAGCAATACATTTTAAAAATCAAACAGTGTCTCCTTCAGAACAGCACACCCTGGAATATACTTTTAACATTAGATAAATAATCATTTAATAATATATAGAATGTTTGGTTGCAAGATAAAAGATAATTTATTTACACAAATCTGTTTTATAATAAAGCAAGTTAAGAATGTGTTTGATCATGGTGATTAGAACATACTTTAATCGAAATGTTTCTAGCTAAATCAAAAGAGGAGAAACTTTCTTTCTCTATCCGGCTCCCCACTCCTTTCGATGTGTGTGGCTCACACCTTGTATGATATAGTTTTCTCACCAAATATGATAGTTTTATATTTTATTTGTCTTAAAGTTATTATTATTACAAAAAAATACATAAAGATTGTATCACAACTAAAGTTGCTAACAAGCCAGCTTCGGCCAAGTAATATTATACCATTTGAGTTCAACTCATTTATTTTACATGAGTTCAAGATCAAGATCGAACTCTTAAATAGAGGCTCAACCACAGTTCAAATTTGATTAATTATTTAATATCGGCGATTCATAGTAGAACTCAAATAGTAACTCAATCTAGTTCAATCCACACATACATTAAACTCGAATTCCATGAAAGATATATATTAGGTAAACTCAAATTTTAACTCATTCAAAAAGGGGTTCCGTAACTTTAAACTTAAATCAAATTGTGTATCAACTTATTTTCTTATATTTAAGTGACGCCAAATGATTACTAATACTCCTAATTTAATTGTTTAAATAAATATTCAATCAATAATTAATCAAGTTATTTGTGAACTTATCGAGTTGAGTAAAAGTCTATTCAAGATAAATTCATTAATACTGAAATCTTGTAATTTTTGTTTAAATTTATTTATTTAACCTGATAAATGGGTTTCGAGACACATGGAGTGTATTGGTTACTTTGCATCCCAGATCAGAACCAATTAGTACCTCTTTAACCCTTGGATATATATCCAAATTTTACGGAGATAGCATTAATAATTGACATGTGTATCAGAACTCATAGTTCTCAGAAAGTAATCATGTATATATACAACCACAAGTCTAGGATCCATCCGAGTGTAGCTGTCTCATTCTCCTCCACATTACTCAAACGGCAAGCTAAGCATTTTAATAACTTAAAATGTTTTTCGTATCACTAAATATTATAAGAGATGATCTCCCTAAGTTGGGTCAACCAGCATCTTTCTCTTGTCCATTAGCACATTCCCTTCTTGGGTCTTCTCTTTCATTTCTCTCCTTTCACATGCCCACACATGACATGACACAAGCTTCTGCTGTTCATTTGAATTAGGGGATTTTAATTCTAGGTCCTATTACATACATAAAAATTTTTAAAAGTCCCACCGTTTACATACTTATTTAAAAGTCCCAACATTTGCTTGAATAAAAGTTTCATGTCCCCTCCGTTATGTCACTTGATTCATAATTTACATATCCCCCCTCCATCGAACCCACGCAGAGGCGGCTCGCGGAACCCTTGATCGAATTCCTCCTTCGCGACAGAAGCGGCGATGAGAGTTGCGACACCAGCGGCGCGCTATCCCCTTCCCGCAGGCGACTTCTGAGAGGCGGCCTCTGCTCGAAACCCTCGACAGCGACTTCCCGACTGACGTGCGGCTTCTCCTTTCCACAGGTGGGGCTTCTCCTTTCCGCAGGTGCGTCTTCCCTTCCCTAAGGCTGGCCTCCGATGAAACCCTCGATCAATGGCGACAGACGCTTGGCTTCCCCTTTCCGAAGCTCCCTCTTCCACAAAACCCTCGCTTGAACCGGAGGATCGAGTCCGGTGACGCGTTTCGTCGAACGGCGAGAGTGCAACACCCCCAGGAAAAGAAGGATGCAACCATTCTGGCGTCGGGTAGAGAAATCTGCCATCAGAGACCTCCTTCTACCTTGGTCACCATCTGTCTGCGGTTCTCGGTTGCGACGCGGTGGAGGGGAGGGGCTCGGATGAGATCGGAGGGGGGGAGGAATTCCCGGCAGAAGGGCGGCGGAGGCCGGAGAGGGAGAAGCTATCCCACTGACGGGGGCTGATGAACGACACACCTACGTTTGGCATTGTTCTTGGTGGTGCTTGGTTCTGGTGCATTGTTCCTGGCAGTTGATTTGGTGGCGCCGTTTGCTTTAATGGAGATTTAGGCTGCGGATCTGGTCGTCTTTAGGAGACGGCGGAGACAGCAGAGGCACGGCGGTCTCTCGGCTTCTCGCCGAACTGGACGGGGTCGACGAAGCTAAGATCCAGCCGGGGCGTCAGGGGTGGTGGAGGGCCTCCGTGCTCCGGTACACTCTCTTAGCAGGAGCAGAAGACAGACACAGCCAGGTTACTGTTCAGATGATCTGTAAACAAATTTTTAACATGATGTTTTCAACGTTTTTTTTTTGGTCACGAGTGGCCTAGTGGCCCAGAGACCCGCCGCGCCGCGGGTGGCGAAGGATCGAGCGCCTCGATCCTCACAGGTCACCCCCCCTCGGGGATGCCCGGCTTCACGCCTCCGGGAGGCTTCGAACCCCCGCCCTGCGCCCCCAGGCGCAGGGACGGTGCCAGTCGAGCCATGCTCGACCAGCTGATGTTTTCAACGTTCAGACATGGCATTTTAAAAAAATGTATTCAGCTCTCATTGTCATTGACTGATTTTTAACTAATTAAATAAAACGAAAGGCGGGCAAATTGTCTGTTGTTTAGAAACGCAGCACCAGAACAAAGAGAACAGGCCGGCGGTAGTAAAAAGAGGGTAAAATAGGAAAGTTAACTTCAACGTGAGGTCGCATGACGGTGTTACTGTTCAGTAGGGGCGGGAGTTGATTAATTTATGATAGTAGGATTAATAAATAATGAATGGGATGGTTGGGACAAAAAAATAATTCAAACATGAAACATGGAGGCGGAGGTTGATTTCCTCTTTGAATTAAGGTGTGGTCATTGACCAACGAGTATATACACAGCATGCATTAAGATTGAGACGAAATATTTGTTGTTTAGCTTGGGTTCAGAAAGTGGGTGTTGATGTTACGTGAACCTGACTAGGTGGCTGGAAACCCGTGTTCTTGGGGCTGTTTTAAGGTCGTGAGGGTATTATTGTAACATAATAAATTGAAATCGAAAGATTTCGAGCAAGTTATATTTTTTTCTGATGGTACAAAATAAAATTCGTTCACAAAGGGTTAACTCCAATCCAATCACTTTGGTCTGTTCTTTTCGGGGTAGATGAGGTTGGGGTCGGGATCAAGTCGGTTGGGCTCAAACCGACCCAGGTCAGTTGGGTCAAGATTTGGGTCGGGTCAAGATCTGCTGGAGTCACATTAAAAATAATAATTTTAAAATATCTACTTAATCGAGGTCACGGAGTCGAAATTGAGTCGATCGACTCAAGAACTGATCAAGTCAGACCTGAGTCACGATCTCCACATTTTATGATTCTTCACAGAAGCCCAACAGGGTTTTTCCGAATGGTTGTATATTTTTAGCTTTGGTCTTTCGGACCTTGCACGAAATTGAGGGGCGACTGAAAAAAAAAATGCCCTTGCTTCTGACACGGGCAAGGAACCTTTCTTGGCAACCGTGTTGCGGGCAATCATAAATCAATTAATAAAAATATCGCTAACAGTATTATTATTTGAATAATCAAATGACCATGGAAAATCCTCTTCTATTTCACCAGGCGAGACCCCGTCTCGAGATCGCTTCCTGTTTTCTTCCGAACTCGCGGCTGCCGCGCACCAGCGCGGATGAGGTCGCGCCACACGTCGGGTAGTGGACGGTGGACCATGGAGCACCACACCACCACCGCATCAAACGCGGCCCGCAATCTTGACCGTCGGATCGAATCATCACGGATCGTGCTGCGGCGTCCCTTTGGGTCTTTTCACACGCTCGGCTTCTTAAGTCGTATCTGACGTCGCCAGATCGCGCCGTCACCCTAACAAAAATCTTACCCCCGAAAAATGCTTATCACTTTTCTTAGGCAGAAAATCGGAAGGGGGAGAGAGGAAACCAATCATCCGGCAAAAGAAAAATACGCCCACAAAACTCGGTTGGGTAAGAAGTTGACTTGACTTATTTATCCGGTTAAAAAAAAAGAAAAGTGTAGATACGTTGAATTGAACGAGTTAAACTTGAACATATTCTTGCTGAGCCAGATAAATTCGTAAATAACTTGATTAAATACTGATTTTTAAAATAAATTATAAATATTAATATTTATATGCATGTTGTCATTTAAATATAAAAAATAAGTTGAAATACAATCTAGTCTGAATTTAAAAACTTAGATCAAATTTTATACATAAGTTAAAATTAAAAATTCACAATTAAATTTAAGTCAATTTTGAGTTTTTTAAATGAGTTCACAACAGGTTTGAACTTCAAAATCAAGTTAACTTGAGTTCAGTTTCCATTCAAATTCAACTAGACTCATCTCAATTAACTAACTAGTCTTGCTTGAACATGAGTTGAGCACGCTTCTAATAGGGTGTTTGGTAGCGCTTTTAATTTTAAGATAACCTTGTTTTTGAAATAAAAATTATTTGACTTCTCAATTTTATTTTTAAAATCAAAACAGTCTAATTATTTGGTGTTTGACAAAATTATCATAATTTTTAAAAATTAGACAGTAGTGTTTGGTTATGACCAGCGACTCTGCGAAACTCTTTCGGATTCCCTTCGCAGAGAGAACTTGCAGCTCCGTGAAGGCTCCCCCGCAGTGTCGTCCGCCTCCCTCCCCCTTGCGGCGGCGGCTAGCAAAAGGCCGTGTCGTTGTCGGCTAGCGAACCCCCCCCCAAGTGGCGTCGTCTGCCCGGCTAGCGAAGCCCGCGCGTTGTCGGCCCCGCCCGCCCTTATGTACATAGAGTATCTCATTTTTAAAAATGAGACAGTAGTTAAAAATTGCAACCAAACACCTTATCTCTTTTATTTTTAAAATTTAGATCAAAAAGAAGGAAAAAAACGTAACCAAACACCCTATAAGATCTTGAACTTGAAATTGCGTAAAATAAACAAACCCGAGCATAAGCAGTATGGTCAAACTTTAGAGTAGGAGATCTTAATTATTATCTTCTCTGACGGGGGCACGGTGCAATTAATTATACTAATTATGCTTGACTCTATGCTTTCCCCCACGCTTTATTTTATTGTTTAAAGTATCTATATTATGGACCTATACTAACTAATTTTGAGTGTAGACCCTTAACACAATGTTATTTTACGTACCTAAAACCTTTGTTGTTTTTATAAACACCTTAAAAAATTGACACATCCCAATTCTTCGGCAGTTAAGTTAATCTAACTCTGTTTGACCTGAAAGAAAAAGGAACAAATTATTATCTTCTATTCCCCCATCGCACCCTCTCTCTCTCTCTCTCTCTCTCTCTCTCTCTCTCTCTCTCTCTCTCTCTCTCTCTCTCTCTGGATATATATACTATAAACCATTGTGCATTTACTTGAAATTTTATTGGAAAAACTCTTGAAACATGAATTTTCAAATACATAAAATCATGATTCAACAATCAAAAACATAGGGCGCTACTTTTCAAAAGCAATGGTTGACAAAGTTCGAATATCTCTCATCTTGAGTGAACAAAGGGAAATTCGGATACTTATGTTATTTTACCGCTATAATGCCACCACCTACCTCCCACCTTTACCCATCGTTATCGGTCGTCGACCGTGGCTTGCCGCCGTCAGCCATTACTGGCTATTAATATCACGCCGCCCGGTACAGGTTTTTATTATTTGTTTCGACTGAAAAAGCTATACGGAAAGTTCAACTAGTCACTGATCTGTTTTGATTGCCAAAATCTTCGAATAAAATTAAACTGATAAACTGAATACCTAAAATAAGTTAAATATTTATGTTATCTTTTATGTAAATAACATTTTCGTATTTTTTATTTAAAAATAAATATTTTAAGAGTTATTAATACACAGTAGTCTCATACAATATAAACGTACTTACTAACATTACTACAATATGAGTTTAGTTAAATTATGAGGGCGAGTCCGTTTAATTTTGGAGAAATTTCATAAAGTCAAGCCAAATGACCGCAAACTCAAGAAAAGTTCTATTTGATTTGACTTAACCAAAGCCCTGATACCTCCAATACAGTCAGAGATGGGTAGACTTAAAAATATTTGGTTTTTTATTTCAATTAATCTTTAAATATGTCACTTAAATATAAATTTTTTTTTGAAAATAAGATACATGATTTTTAGTTTTGGTTGTAAGATATAATCTTCGGTAGAATAAACAATAATACACAGAACATATTTTAAAGCAAATATCACATTAATTATGTAAATATCTCAGTCAAATTAACTATCTAACTTATCACAAATTATGAAATAATTGGACACAGAATTAAGAGTTAAAATTTTCAGGTTTTACCGTAAACAGTCAACTTATACGTTAAAAATCAACACATGACATACTCGTTGATTTGTTTTTCTTCAAGTATTTAAGGAAAAAAAAAGAAAACCAAAACTAAGAAGGAATATAATCGTAAGGATAAAGAGAAAGAAAGGATCAGATCGAGCCCGAAGAGGAGACAAGTGAGAATGGTCCTCTCCTCGTCGGCTTCTCCGCACGCCACCGTTGCTTTGCAGGGAGTTTTTTTTTTTAACTAACACATTTTTTTATTTTTAAATCTAACACAGTAAAACTTTATATTATAAATCTAACACACTTTGGTCAAAGTCGAGTTTTCAGAATTCGACTTGAAAGTCGAGTTCTAAGAACTCGACTTTCGTTAGTTTTTACCCCCCCCTTTCACCCCCCCCCGATTCTACCCTACGCGTTCTCACCGCGGCGCTCACCTTCACCCGGCTCTCCTTGGCGGCAGCTCCTTGGCGGCGGCGGGCGGCTCTCCTTGGCGGCGGCGGCAGCGGCCGGCGGCGGATCTCCAGGGCGGCCGCGGCGGCGGATCTCGTGGGTGGATCTCCTGGGCGGCGGCGGCGGAGGAGCTCCTGGGCGGCAGATCTGCTGGGCGGATCTTGTGGGCGGCGGCGGCGGCAGCGGCGGATCTTCATAGATTGAGGTACTATCTCAAACTAGATTTAGGTACATCTTAAACTAGATTGTATACAGTGTGATCGAGGCCCAAAATTCACCGAGGCATATATGTGTGCATATAATATATGATATCGTCGCTTAGTCATTACATGTATATATGTGTGTTGACTATGAGATGATACGTTGTTGACTATGCATACCCAGCACCGGCAGTAGTACACTGCTCTTGCTTTTGACCAAATGACTAAGATCGATAGGTTGAGGGGTCATGAGTACTGGTTCGATGGACTCAAAAAATAGATCATATCCGCTAGAGTAGAGAGACTAGGGTCAGTCAGGGTCGTATAAAAATAATAAAAAATAAAGTAAAGATAAATATCAGGTCGAGTTCTCTGGGTCAAGATCGAGTCCAAAAATCGACCCAAGTTAAGCAATTAGGCCCAACCCGATAGAGACCAATCCCGATTTTAATCTTGATCATTCGATCATTGAATAAATTAGCCAATTTGAATTCTTAATACCTATGTTTGGTGTCAAAGTATGTACAATTGGCCGATCTTAATTCTGATCGGTTCATTCTTAAATTAGAATGGGAGCCACTAATTGAGTTAAATTATGTTAGATGATTACTTTTTCCATATAATAATTCATTATATACATACAAAGTAATTACAATTTATGCTTAATTTGGGATGGGGAGGGTTGAATTGGTTCGTAAACGGACTTGATTCATATTTTTGGGATCGATAGCAATTATGGGATGGGGAGGGGTGAAGAATTAAGGGTATAAATTCGATTAAGGGCAACAATCGTTTGCATTCGATTAAGGGTATAAATTCTAATACTTACATTATTTTCGAGGTTAGTGTGAAATAATTAAAAATATGGCATCGAGGGTTGTCAACGTCCGTATCATGTTTGATGGAATGATTTCCATGAGTAATGAGTACATCTCTTACTATGGTGGATACGAACGGAATATGAAGTTATTGCAAGGATGTAATCACGAAGACTTGATGAGCTTTATATTTGATGCAATTGGTTGTAACCCGGAGACAGTGAATCTAAGATTAGTTTATAATTATTTTGAAGGTGTGAACGAGGTTCTTGATGACAGTACCACTCAAACACTGTTGACGAGATGCCTTAAAGTTCCTGATATTATACTGTACATCGTAAAAGATTGTCAAGAAACCTCCAATCAGGCTGGATGTAGTACTTGGAATCAGGAGACATATAATCAACTATCAATGGGTCAATTGTTGCCTCAAGTTGAAAGCAATGTTAATCCATGGAATGTGGTAGGTCCACAGAGTAGTGAAAGTACATTGAATGAGCAGTACGATGTAGAAGATGAGCAAGATAAATAGTGTGATAGTGATGAGTCTGAAAGTGACAACGAACAACTACCAAATGAGATGGTGAATAGTATTATGGCAGTCGATGCTTATCATGGCAGCGAAGATATCACCTGGATCAATAATGCTGTCGCAAGCAACGTTTTCATAGAGAGTGATGACGAGGATGCCGGAGGAGAAGAAGCAATTGTACCAAGAGGAGAAGGAGATAATGCTGATGACCTTTCAGTTGGAGACGTCTTTAGATGTAAGGAAGATGTCGTACAAGCAATAGCTGCCTGGGCATTGAAGCGGAACGTCCAACACCGAACAGATAGATCAACAAAATCCAAACTTACTTTAATTTGTCCCTCAAGAGCAGAGGGGTGTAAGTGGAGGCTGCATGCATCTGTCAGTACTCGGGTCGGTGGGTTACGGAAAATTATGAGTTTAGAAAATAATCATACATGTTCCACTCCTGTTTGCAACATGGCTCATAGGCAATTGACATGTACTGCAATTTGTCATTTAATTATGCCTATTGTTCGATCTCGCTTAGATATCCGACCAAGGGACATCATGGATATGGTTCAAGTCAAGTATTCCATAAGACCTTCTTATCACAAGGCTTGGAATGCGAGAAGAAAAGCCTTCAAGAAATTGTTTGGGGATTGGGAGAGTTCTTACACACACTTGTTAAGATACATGGAAGCGGTTAAGTTGACTATGTCAGGGACGATATATACTTATTTGTGTGATAGTGATAGCCAAAAATTATTGTTCTTCTGGAGCTTCGCGCCATGTATTGAAGGTTGGCGTTCTTGCCGCCCGGTTATAAGTGTGGACGGTACATTCCTTCACGGGAAATATCGTGGTACACTTCTAGTTGCGTGCGGTGTGGATGCCGATCAGGGGTTGTTTCCAATTGCATTTGCAATTGTGAACAGTGAAAATGATCGATCATGGTCATGGTTCTTTCAACAGATGTTGTCTTATATTCTGTCAATAACTGAACGAAGGCATGAAGTATGTATCATTTCATATAGGCATGTGAGCATCAAGAATGCAATCGAGAGATGGTTTCCTTTAGCAGCCCACCGTTATTGTCTTCGGCACTATCGACAAAATTTTCAAAAACACTTCAATGGAAAAGATCTTTTTAGAAGGATGTACGCTGCAGGCATGGCTTCTAACAGTTTAGAGTTCAATAAGCGAATGGAGGACATACAGTTGAGGTGTCCTGATGCATACGACTGGTTGATACAAGTGAATCCAGAACAATGGGCTCTGGCATTTGATACTGATGGTAAAAGATTTGGAATAATGACAACGAACTATTCGGAATGTTTTAATAGCGTATTGAAGATTGCAAGAGGTCTGCCTATTCATGCTTTAATACACATGACTTATCATCGGCTTAGGCTTATGTTTTTTCAACGTCGTGCATGTGGCTTGAACATGGAAACATAGCTAACCACTAAATTTGAGAAGAAATTGCTTGACTTGAAAGAAAGAAGTCGTGAGATCATCATTCAAGCCCGAGTCAATATGGGTGAGTGGGATTTGAACGATGCAAATGGTCGTGTATTTCGAGTTGATATTAGCCGTAACTCAATTACATGCACTTGCTGTGAGCCAATGCTTAGACACTTTCCCTGTAGGCATGTTTTAACTGCTCTTGGTTCGGTTAACTGGGATCCATATGTGTATGCATCACAGTGGTACACCAGTGATTATTATCGTCAGAGTTACGAAAATGAATTTCACACCGTTATGGATGCTCGTTATTGGCCATCATTTAACGCAGAAAGAAACATAATTCCTTTGTTGCCACCTTCTAATATCCGGAAGACTGGCAGACCACGAACTAAATGTTACCCAATGGTGATGGATCGTGACCCGAACAGACAGCAAAATGCATGTAGTATTTGCAAAGAACGAGGACACAACCGGTCAACTTGCCGTAGAAACCCACGGTGCGTAATTTGTAGTTGTTCTTAGAACCCTAGGTGCTATATCTGTTAACTCATTTCATTTTAGAGCAGTATTTACTTTTGTTAAAATTATTCTTCTGTTAACTAAATGTACTTTGTTAATTCATGATGTGTAGGCATGGATCGACGAGGCCCTCGTGATGCATCGCTGCTACGTGAGCAGCATCAGCATCGGTCGGCCAATCCTGAGGTATTAAGTTTACTTTCATTACATTATGTATTGTGCTTCAAGTGTTATTGTGTATCATTACTTCAAGTATTATGGTTAAAGTCTAATTCGTTTTGCATTTAATTTGTAAACGTTTCAGGAGGGTTCTACACTTTATTTGTGCTCGCATTTCCGTCAAATGTCCTCGTGGACAATTGACAACCACATTGTATTAGGTTATTTGGATCGAGCAGGTTTTGTTCATTTGCGGCATTTGCATGCCATCATTTTAGATAGGCAATTGATCACCGCTCTTGCGGAACGATGGCGTCCAGAGACGTCGACCTTTCATTTTCCTCGGGGGGAGATGACAGTAACCCTCCAGGATGTGTCTATACTTATGGGTCTTAGGATAGATGGGCCCCCGGTTATTGCATCTCCCCGTGTTCCTTCTGGGGACTTTCACACATGGCCAGATGTATGTGAACGATTCTTAGGTATCCGGCCGGATGAGGGAGATGAGATTGCACCGTACGGTCAAAGTCCTGCTACCTTGAGGTTGGCTTGGCTATTTCATGCATTTGGCCAGAGGATGGAGGACTTACCTACGGACGATGATGATGAGTCCCGATTAGTATGTCTATATCATACACGGGCTCTCATGCTTATGTATATCGGCATTCTTCTAATGCCGGATACTTCCGGGACGGAGGTCCATATGCAGTATCTTTTTTTATGGAGGATATAGACGATTGTGGTCGATTGTCATGGGGCGGGGCGGTACTTGCATTCCTATACCGCCAGTTATGTGCAGCTACGGCGGCCAAACGCAACCGGATTGGTGGATGCTTACATTTATTGCAAGTATGTATCTGTTTCATACATCTTTTTTTTAAATCATTTTTGTCCTAAATTATGTATTGACATGTACTTTCTAATTAACATAGTTATGGTCGTGGGAACATATTCATGTCGGTCGACCACATTTGCCTATACCGGTTGCAATTGGTGGAGAACGACGGCCGCTTGGATACCGGTAATTTGTTTGTTACATTGAGCCATGTTAACTTAATTGTTCGTAGTCTACAATTAATATACTTTTTCTTGAACAGGTGGAACCCACAACCCGGTCGACCGCAGCATAAGTTCACACTACTATTTTATAGGAATGAACTAGACACGGAGGAAGCTAGTCAGGTAAATTATTTCTGTTCCGTTTAAGACGATAAAAATTTGATACATGTTATATACTTAGAAAAGTTTGTGTTCCTTGTAGATTACATGGCAACCGTACACACCGGATATTTTGGAATCGGTACCCGAGTTGTCGGTTGAGAATACCGCGCTCTGGCTAGCTTCTGTGCCTCTCCTTTGTTGTTCGGTCATGGAGATCCATGCACCAGAGCAGTACTCGAGCAATTCGGTCTTGTCCAAGTCAAACCCCGTGATAGAAAACAATACCAACGTCAAGATGGACGTGGTCGGTGGGGGCCGGATTGGACACATGCATACTCCTACTACATTTATTGGTGGAGTCAGCGGGCCGAATATACATATGTTCCCCGGCAGCAACATGATATTGAGGAGCAAAGCCAACAGTATGAACAATGGTATATGGAACACACAATTCCATATCTTGTTCAGGAATCTCAGGAAGCTCCATCACAATATTATCCTAGGGGTCCGGTTGAACGAGATATGGTAAGAGTCTTGCTGCTTTTTATGAAATCATATTTTGTATGTATCCACATTAATTTATTTATGACAATCCATATTTTTTTATTACAGCTCCGCACGCACCATGAAATTCAACGAATGCTACTTTCCAGCCATGGCTCATCTTTTGAACAAACACGGCATGACATTTTAGATATTCAACGTCAAATGCACGAGAGATTACGTATTTCAATGCCGACTTTTGAAGCCACTGGAGCCGGACCCTCTATGGATATGGCCGGCCCATCTTCGTATGGAGCCGGACCATCTACGTATGAAGCCGGTCCTTCTTCTCATGTAGCGGGCCATTCGGGTGTGGGACCATCGACATATAGGCGGAGGCGACCACGTGAACCCTCGATGAGGACTCCGATGGAAGTACAAGGATCTCAACAATCCATTGGCATCACCCCATCTTCACCGGTTCGCCCGAGTCGACATGGCGAAAATATAGCGGCCCATGTTGAACCACAGAGATTGGACCCAACATATTTTGAGGAGGAGGAGGAGGAGGAGGAACAGAGACTCGTTAGGAGAAAGCCTTGTCCAAGGAGAGGAAGGAGAGGATAGGATATGTATTTTTCTTTTAGTCTCATTTGGGCATGTAAAACTTTTAAACATGTGTTTTCTTATGTTTTTAGCATATATGGAATGTGTTCTAGCACTTTTATTAATGTCTTCTTTCTTGTCAAACTTGGCTCCATAGCTTTGTATATGGTTTGTGTTGTATGGAATGGAATGGCTTCATAGCTTTGTGTTGAATCAATATGTGCATGTGTATGGCTCCATATATATTATGTGTTGTATGGAATGGAATGGCTCCATATGTATGGCTCCATAGTTTTGTATATGGTATGTGTTGTATGGAATGGAATGGAATGAGTATGTGTATGGCTCCTTATTGTATGGAATGGAATGAGTGGTATGAAATTGAATGAGTTGTGTGGATTTTCATGTATGTGGATTTTAGCATATTGACTCCATAGCTTAATATATGGTTTGTTGGATTCATACATATGATATTTGTAAGTTTGATGTATATGAAACGGGGTTTTGAAACCCAATTTGTAGGTTGAATTTCATTTTATAAAGTTGCGGTTGCGCACTGTTTTTTTTTTCAATTCTGAATCAAAGTCGAGTTTGTCCAGACCCGCCTGAGATAAAATAGAAACTCGACTTTGCCACAGAACATTCACCTACG
The DNA here is from genome assembly GCA_036172225.1 of Cryptocoryne crispatula var. balansae. Taxonomy (NCBI): domain Eukaryota; kingdom Viridiplantae; phylum Streptophyta; class Magnoliopsida; order Alismatales; family Araceae; genus Cryptocoryne; species Cryptocoryne crispatula. The sequence continues at coordinate 29,094,676 of CM069921.1, forward strand.
CGCTGTTTTTATCTCAGGCGGGTCTGGCAAAACTCGACTTTGCCACAGAACTTTCACCTGCGCGCTGTTTTTATCTCAGGCGTGTCTGGGCAAAGTCGAGTTTCTAAAACTCGACTTTGCCACAGAACTTTCGCCTGCGCGCGGATTCTATCTCAGAGGCGGGTATGCCTTAAAGTCGAGTAGCCCAAACTCGACTTTTATTTACTTAATCCGTCATTAGTCGAGACGGTTTTCTGTTTAGGGTCAAAGTCGAAAACTCGACTTTGACCAAAGTGTGTTAGATTTACAATATAAAGTTTTACCGTGTTAGATTTTTAAAAAAAAAAAGTGTGTTTGTTAAAAAAAAAACTCTGCTTTGCAGGTCTCCGCGCGCGCACGGCGGGGCGCCCTCCTCCTTTCTCCTACCCTCCGCCGCTGTGGCCGCCATTGGCACAGAGTCAACACGTACGTCCGGTCGCTATCTCCCCCTCTTCTTCTCTTGTCGTCATCTTCTTCTTCAACCCCTGACTCCCCCGCCCCCCATAAGGTAAATCTTGGTACTGGTAATAAATTTGATTCCGTCATGGACTCTGCAAGTTTCCTGATGAATATCCGGGCATAGCTTGCAAGCTGCCTTGGAGGGATATTCCGGTTACATAGTTGGACTCCAGCCCGAATATATCTCTCCCCTGCCACCGCCTCGCCGGCAGCCTATTTAGTCCGGTCATCCGCTGGCCTTATTTCTCCGCCCGAATTTGACAAAATCGAAGGCTTCCCCCGGTCTCTCTCTCTCTCTCACTCACTCTGTGCGTCTGCAGCGCGGCACAAGGCGGAGGCGGAGGGGGTTCTCTTCTCGTCGAGGATAGATAGATAGATCAGGAGGCAAGGCATGGGAGGGCGAGCGCTCCTGCGCCTGGGCCTTGCGGTGGCGGTAGTGCTCCTGTGCGCTGTCCCGCGCTGCCGCGGCGCCACCACCAGCGCCTTCGAACGCCCGGACCAGAAGGCCACCGACATGCCGCTCGACGCCGACGTCTTCCGCGTCCCCCCGGGATACAACGCCCCCCAGCAGGTTATAATAGACGACACAACCCGTCTCCCTCTGGCGCCCGATCTGTTTTCCATCGACGGCTGTGCTTATGATGTTGCCGACGGCCGGCCTGATAGAAGCTCTCGATCCCTCTTTTCTTTTGTGGAAGGTCCATATCACCCAGGGGAGACCGTGAAGGTAGGGGGATGATCGTTTCTTGGGTCACCCCTGTTGAGCCCGGCAGCAGCACCGTCCTCTACGGCGCATCGGAGCATAGACTCGACTACCAAGCGGCGGGCACCGTCACCAAGTACAAGTTCTACAACTACACCTCTGGCTACATCCACCACTGCACCCTCCGCAACCTCAAGGTTAAGGATGGGCAAGGGCCCAGGGGAAGGGCATACTGCCCTCACCTCTTCTCCTCTCTCTCTCTCTCTCTCTCTCTCTCTCAGAAGAACTGACGGGCTTTTCTCTGCTGATGCTACAGTACGACACCGTCTACTTCTACAAGGTCGGAATTGAGCACGCGGCGCGGCAGTTCTGGTTCAAGACGCCGCCCAAGGTCGGCCCAGATGTTCCATACACCTTCGGCCTCATCGGTGAGCGACAACTTCACAGCTGCTAGCTGCTGCTGCTTCGTCAAAGATCTATACATAATGCGTCGTCGTCGTTTCTTCTTCTCTTATAAAAGTCTCTCATACTCTGTTAAGCATGTTTATTATATACAATGTAATGATGCAGGGGATCTGGGACAGAGCTACGACTCCAACACGACGCTCTCCCACTACGATGCCAACCCAAGGGGACGGGCAGTTCTCTTCCTCGGCGACCTCTCCTACGCCGACAACTACCCGAACCACGACAACGTCAGATGGGACACCTGGGGCAGGTTCGTAGAGAGAAGCGCCGCCTATCAGCCGTGGATATGGACCGCCGGCAACCACGAGATCGATTTCGCTCCCGATATCGTACGGGCCCCTCCAATCTTCGCCATCCACGAACAAGTCTCCGAAACGTTTTGATAGATATCTCTTCTCTGTGCAGGGCGAAACGGTTCCTTTCAAGCCATACACGCACCGGTATCACGTCCCCTACAGAACTTCTGGCAGCACAGCTCCGTTCTGGTACTCGATCAAGATGGCGTCGGCACATATCATTGTCCTCGCCTCATACTCCGCATATGGTATCCATATATATGGGAACATAATCTGGGATATGCTAATGTCTAATCTCTGAATTGGGTCCTGATATATATTTTGCGGTTTGTGTACGTACGTAGGCAAGTATACGCCTCAGTACAAGTGGCTGGAGGCGGAGCCGCCCAAGGTGAACAGAAGCGAGACGCCATGGCCGGTGATGCTGGGAGTTTTTTTTTAAACTAACACACTTTTTTCTTTAAAACTAATACGGTAAAACTTTGTTTTTGTAAATCTAACACACTTTGGTAAATCTAACACACGGTAAAACTCGACTTTGACCGAAAACAGTGAACCTCTTACTTAATTACGTATTAACTAAACTAAAGTCGAGTTACTACAACTCGACTTGTTAAAGTCGAGTTGTAATAACACGACTTTAAACCAAACCCGCTATGAGCGAAGAACGGGAGTGGAACAACTCGACTTTCCCACAGAACTAGTTCCGCGGCACTGAGAAAAAAATCGTGTGGGAAAGTCAACTCGACTTTCCCACAGAACTAGTTCCGCGGCACTGAGAAAAAAACCGTGTGGGAAAGTCGACTTTCCCACAGAACTAGTTTTGCGGCACTGAGAAAAAAATCGTGTGGGAAAGTCGAGCCCACAGAACTTGTTCCGCCCCTCTGAGAATTACAGTTGTTCACAAGTCGAGTTTTCTGAACTCGACTTTGATTCAAAATTGAAAAAAAAAACTGTTGCCACCGCAGCTTAAAAAATTGAAGTTCAACCTACAAATTGGGTTTCAAAACCCTCTTCTATACACATTGAACTTACAATTTTAACATATACTACATATCCAACAAACCAAATACAAAGATATTGAGCAAAAATAACATTCCAAACATGTTAAAATCATCCATTCCATGTAGGGGTTCAAGCATAACATTCCATTCCATACAACTCATTCCATTCCATACAACTGTATTCACACAAACCTATTCCATTAAAACACAAACACTTCTTCCACATACACTTGTGAACACATACACATATCGATACCATATCAATTGAAAGGAAAGAACACATTCATAAAAGTGCTATAACACAATCCAAACATGCTAAAATCATAACAAAACACAATTTTAAAAGTTTTACATGTCCACATGAGAATAAAAGAAAATTACACATGCTATCCTCTCCTTCCTCTCCTTGGACGAGGCTTTCTCCTAACAAGTCTTTGTTCCTCCTCCTCCTCGTCCTCCTCCTCAAGATAAGTTGGGTCCAATCTTTGTGGTTCAACATGGGCCGTTATATGTTCTCCATGTCGACTCGGGCGAACCGGTGCCGATGGGGTGATGTCAAGGGACTGCTGTGTTCCTTGTACTTCCATCGGAGTCCTCATGGAGGGATCACGTGGTCGCCTCCGCCTATACGTCGATGGTCCCGCGGTCGAACGGCCTGGTGCGTGAGAAGATGGTCCGGCTTCATACGTAGATGCTCCAGCTCCATATGAAGATGGGCCGGCCATGTCCATAGAGGGTCCGGCTCCAGTGGCTGGAAAAGACGGCATTGAAATACGTAATCTCTCGTGCATTCCACGTTGAAGATCTAAAATAGCTTGCCGTGTCTGATCAAATTGGGAGCCATGGCTGTAAACGAGCATTCGTTGAATTTCATGGTGTGTGCGAAGCTGTCAAAATGAAATAAGTAACATCATAAATAATTTAATGTTGGTAAATACAAAATAAGAAAGGATAATAAGCAAACGTAATCTTACCATGTCTCGTTCAACCGGACCCCTTGGATAATATTGTTCGGGAGCTTCCTGAGTATCCTGAACAAGATATGGAATGGTGTGTTCCATATACCATTGTTCATGCTGTTGGCTTTGCTCCTGAACATCAAGTTGCCACCGGGGAGGTTCATATGTATATTCGGCCCACTGACTCCACCAATAAATATAATACGAATATGCATGTGTCCAATCTGTCCCCCACCGACCACGTCCATCTTGACGTTTGTATTATTTTCTATCACGGGGTTTTATTTGGACAAGCCCGAATTGCCGAAGCACTCATTCTGGTGCATGGATCTCCATGACCGAACAACAAAGTAGAGGTACCGAAGCTAGCCAGAGTGCGGTATTTTCAACTGACAACTCGGGTACCGTTTCCAAAATATTCTGTGAGTACGGTTGCCATGTAATCTACAAGGAACACAATTTTGTCTAAGTATAGAACATGTATTACAGTTTACAAATTTATAAGGACAAAAAATTTACCTGACTAGCTTCCTCGGTATCTAATTCATTCCTATAAAACAATAGTGTAAACTTATGCTGTGGTCGACCGGGTTGTGGGTTCCACCTGTTCAAGTAAAAGTACATTAATTGTAGACTACCAACAAATATTTTAACATGGCTCAAATTGTCTATATAGAAATTACCGGTATCCAAGCGGCCGTCGTTCTCCGCCAATCGCAATCGGTATAGGCAAGTGCAGTCGACCGACATGGATATTTTCCCACGACCATAACTGTGTAAAAAAGAAAGTATATGTCAATACATCATTCAGGACAAAAATGATTTAAAAATGAGGTGTAAATATGAAATAGATACATACTTGCAATAAATGTAAACAGCCACCGATCCGGTTGCGTTTGGCCGCCGTAGCTGCACATAATTGGCGGTATAGGAATGCAAGTACCGCCCCGCCCCACGATAATCGACCACATTCTTCAATATCCTCCATAAAAAAAGATATTGCATATGGACCTCCGTCCCGGAAGTGTCCGACATCAAAAGAGTGCCGATGTACATAAGCATGAGAGCCCGTGTATGATATAGACATACTAAACGGGACTCATCGTCATCATCCGTAGGTAAGTCCTCCGTCCTCTGGCCAAATGTATGAAATAGCCAGGTCAACCTCAAAGTAGCAGGACTCTGACCGTATGGTGCAATCTCATCTTCCTCCTCCGGCCGGACACCTAAAAACCGTTCACATACATCTGGCCATGTCGGAAAGTCCCCAAATGGAACACGGGGAGATGCAATGACCGGGGGCCCATCTATCCTAAGACCCATAAGAACAGAAACATCCTAAGACAAATAACGGTGGGCTGCTAAAGGAAACCATCTCTCGATTGCATTCTTGATGCTCACGTGCCTATCTGAAATGATACATACTTCATGCTTTCGTTCAGTAATAGATGGAATATAAGACAACATCTGTTGAAAGAACCACGACCATGATCGATCATTCTCACTGTTCACAATTGCAAATGCAATTGGAAACAAGCCTTGATCGGCATCCACACCACACGCAACTAGAAGTGTACCACGGTATTTCCCGTGAAGGAATGTACCATCTACACTTATAACCGGGCGGCAAGAGCGCCAACCTTCGATGCATGGCGCGAAACTCCAGAAGAAGAATAATAATTTTTGACTATCAGCTTCACACAAATAAGTATATATTGTCCCTGGCATAGTTGACTTAACCGCTTCCATGTATCTCAACAAATGTGTGTAAGAACTCTCCCAATCCCCAAACAAATGTGTGTGATACGAAGGTCTTATGGCATACTTGACTTGAACCATATCCATGATGTCCCTTGGTCGGATATCTAAGCGAGATCGAACAATAGTCATGATTAAATGACAAATTGTAGTGCATGTCAATTGCCTATGAGCCATGTTGCAAATAGGAGTGGAACATGTATGATTATTTTCAAAACTCATAATTTTCCATAACCCTTCAACCCGAGTACTAACAGCTGTATGTAGCCTCCACTTACATCCTTCACCTCTTGACGGACAAATCAAAGTAAGTTTTGATTTTGTTGATCTATCTGTTCGGTGTTGGACGTTCCGCTTCAATGCCCAAGTAGCTATTGCCTGTACAACGTCTTCTTTACATCTGAAGACATCTCCAACTGAAAGGTCATCAACATTATCTCTTTCTTCTCTTGGTACAACCGTATCTTCTCCTCCAGCATCTTCGTCATCACTCTCTATGTAAATATTGCTTGCGACGGCATTATTGATCCAAGTGATATCTTCGTCGTCATGATATGGATCGACTGCCATAATACTATTCACCATCTCATTTGGTAGTTCTTCGTTGTCACTTTCGGTCTCATCACTATCATAATGTTCATCTTGCTCATCTTCTACGTCATTCTGCTCGTTCAAAGTACTTTCACTATTGTGATATGCATCGACTGCCACATTCCATGGACTAATGTTACTTTCAACTTGGGACAACAACTAACCCATTGTTGGTTGATTATATGTCTCCTGATTCCAAGTACTACATCCAGCCTGATTTGAGGTTTGTTGACATTCTTTTACGATGTAAAGTGTAATATCAGGTACTTCACGACATCTCGTCAACAGTGTTTGAGTGGTACTGTCATCAAGAACCTCATTCACACCATCAAAATAATTATAAAGTAATCTTATGTTCATTGACCCCGGGTTACAACCAATTGCATCAAATATAAAGCTCAATAAGTCTTCGTGATTACATCCTTGCAATAGCTTCATATTCCGTTCATCTCCACCATAGTAAGAGACAAACTCATTACTGATGGAAATCATTCCATCAAACATGATGCGGATGTTGATAACCCTCGATGCCATATTTTTAATTGTTTGATACTAACCTGAAATTAGCAAGTTGTTAGAATTTACACCCTTAAGTCTTCACCCCTCCCCATCCCAAATTTGCTCTTGATTTCAAACCTATTCACACCCCCCAATCCCACTTGCGGCGGAGAATAAGATACTATGTAATTGAGTATCAATCCACCCCCCTCGGAGAGTTCATACGGACGCCAGTTATCAAGTGCGCTGTTGGATTCTTAACAGTTGGTCCTTCTACCGACATATACACAAGCTGGTACTGGAGTATGGGTGAGTGTACATTACATAATTCCATTTTAACTTCATCAGAAATACGTAGTGTATATATGTATGTATGTATATATGTGTTGATCGATTGATTGTAGTGTAGTGTGTGTTCATCTCGTGGATATATCTAGACCTTCTATACGTAAGATTTGGGTATGCCTAAGGTTTATTCATGCTTGGATGGGATTTTAGTTAAGTGAATTTCACTCGAATCTGTGGCATGGCATTTCTTGGAAATTTCAAAAAATTTTAAAAGTTAATGGATGCCTTCCAAAATTGATGGTGCATTCATAACTATTAAGCTATGGATATATTTTGCTAACTTTCTTTTATAAACTCTCTCTCTCTTTTCTTGCTAACCCACAATCTTTCAATTATCCACTGAGATCTTGTTTGGTTGGGCTGAATGGGTCGCTATATATCCCCTAGTCAGATGTTTTAGAATACTTGATGGAACATCTAAGAATGAATCTCTCTTAAATCTTAAAATTCTTTTAATTATAAATTCAGATAATAACTTTACATTATCTGATACTTTTAACAGAAAAGCCTGTCTCTCAATATAGCAAGTGCTTGGAAGTTGGATCTAATAGCATCTTCTTAGCATAACTAACAACAGAACCCCAAAAGAAAATGTCATTGAAGAAGCAGTGAGTTTTACGCTTAAAAGTTCCTTATTGTCATTGAAGATGCAGTGATAGATTTATTTCAATTAATTTCCATAATAATAGAAAAATAAAAAAAATCCAAATACATGTATTATTTGTGATCGATTTTCTCTTTTTTCCCTTCCCCAATTCTCCATTTCTCCCTTCCCCTACCCCTTACAGTTTCTCCTCAACGCACAAACCAACATTCCATTCCAATCTAGTTTGATATCAACACATACCTAAACCCCCCCTCTGCCGAACGAAAATTAGCCCTAGGACAGATGAAAACGACATCAACATATAGAACTTCTATTGGCGGGTGAAAACAAGCACAATGTAGACCGCACGTACCTCACACTACCTCACTCTACGAAGATCCGCCGCCGCCGTCCGCCACCCAGTAGATCCGCCGCCCAGATCTGCCGCCGGCGTCCACGAGATCCGATGCCCAGGAGATCCGCCGTCCAGGTGATCCGCTGCCCAGTAGATCCGCCGCCGCCGCCGCCGCCGCCCAGGAGAGCCGCCGCCGTCGAGAGAGGGAGCCGGGGTGAATGCGCGTCCGCCGCGGTGAATGCGCAGGGTAGAATCGGGGGGGGGGTGAAACGCGGGGTAAAAACTAAGCAAAGTCGAGTTTAAAAAACTCGACTTTAAAGTCGACCTTCCTAAACTCGACTTTAAACAATGTTTTGTTAAAAGTCGACTTGTAAAAACTCGACTTTAAACTAATCCCGTTTCGCTGTCATTAGTCGAAGAGGTTTACTGTTTTCGGTCAAAGTCGAGTTTTGAAAACTCGACTTTGACCAAAGTGTGTTAGATTTACAAAACAAAGTTTTACCGTGTTAGTTTTAAAAATAAAAAAAAGTGTGTTAGTTCAAAAAAAACTCGGTGGTGCTGATGCACTCGCCATGGTACAACAGCTACAACTATCACTACATGGAAGGGGAGTCCATGAGAGTGATGTACGAGCCTTGGTTCGTCAAGTACAAGGTTGACGTCGTCTTTGCTGGCCACGTCCATGCCTATGAGCGCTCGGTCAGTATATCTGTCTCTGTCTCTCTCTTTCTCTCTCTCCCATGGCGTAACATATCATATATGAGAGCGAATTCACTCACATAAGTAAGAATCCTCACAAGAGAATCGGGTTTTTTTTTCTAAATAGCATGCTTTTTTTATTTTTTTTGCGAACTAGCACGGTAAAAGTTTAAATTAGCAAACTAGCATAGTTTTCTAGAAGTCGGAGTCACCAACTACGACTTCTAGATTTCGTAGCAAAGTCGGATCTTTTGATAACGACTTATTTAGGAATGTAATTTTAGCGGACGGTGATTAGATTAGTCGTATAACCTTAATCCGACTTCTTAAGAAATCATTAAAGATGTTAATTTTTATTTTTTGGCAGGGTATAGTTTGAATAAAGTCGGGGTATAACCCCGACTTCTGATTCTGCAGGTTTGAAGTCGGGTTTTTATATCCTGACTTTATTAAAGTCCTCATATAAGTCGATTAAATATTATACGACTTTGACTAGAGAAGTCGGATAAACATATCCCGACTTAAAAGCACCACCCTATATAAGTCGGATTATTAAAATCCGACTTCAAAATCCAGAACCGCCCTCGGGGGGATGGTTCTGCAGGTTTGAAGTCGGACTTGTAAGGTCTGACTTATATAAACTTGTTAGTAGAAGTCGGATAAGGCCTGTACGACTTTTAAAATGAAGTCGGGTTGTCAGAACCCGACTTATGTAAGCATGTCAATATAAGTCGGATTTTAGTAATCCGACTTCAAAATCCAGAACCTCCCCCGGGGACCAAGTTCTGCAGGTTTGAAGTCGGACTTGTAAGATCCGACTTATATAAACTTGTTAATATAAGTCAGATAAGGGCTATACGACTTTTAAAATGAAGTCGGGTTCTGACAACCCGACTTATGTAAGCATGTCTATAGAAGTCGTATTACTAGAACCCGACTTCAAAATCCAGAACCTCCCTCGGGGGGATGGTTCTGCAGGTTTGAAGTCGGACTTGTAAAGTCCGACTTATATAAACTTGTTAGTATAAGTCGGGTTTTGACAACCCGACTTATGTTTAGAAGTCGGATTTTAATAATCCGACTTCAAAATCCAGAACCTCCCCCGGGGACCAGGTTCTGCAGGTTTAAAGTCGGGTTTTGATATGCCGACTTTATTAAAGTCCTTAGTATAAGTCGTACGACATATCTCCGACTTTGACAAGAAAGTCGGGTTTCCATAACCCGACTCCTTTTAATATCTTTATAGAAGTCGCATTCCTATAAGCCGACTTCAAAATCCAAAAACTATCCCGCGGACCATTTTTTGCAGGTTTGAAGTCGGGTTTTATTTGTCCGACTTATTTAAACTTGTTCATAGAAGTCGATGTAAAATTATGCGACTTTGACGAGAAAGTCGGGTTTACAAAACCCGACTTATTTATAGGACTTTAAAGAAGTCGTTCTTGTACAGTCCGACTTTATAGTGGAAGTTAAAAAAAAACATGTGATCGAAGCAATTTCACACACTTCCACCATGTCTTCAAACTTGTTTTTTGCCACACATTCAAATGTGGTTGACACACATTAAACCTGTCTTTGCATACATTCAAACATCCAAACACACCACATTACAACCATTAAATAAGCAACCATTCAAAACATATATTGTATGTAGCACACATTGTTTTCAACCAAACCACATAGAAAGATCCAAACATCCACACATAGAAAGATGCAATTCAACATAAGTTCACATTCAACCATGTTCAAAAGGAGTACAACATGGCACCCACACCACTACTTCCTTCTCCGTCTTACAACTTGCTTCCTCTTCCTTAAAACTCTGCCCGGTGCCTCCTCCTCTTCATGTTCTTCAGGTTGTGGAGGGCGAGGCTCTGTTACGCCGGACTGTTGTGTTGGATGTAGTGGCTCCATTGGAATGCGCTCATGTGTCCGACTTACTCCTGGACGTTGGGTTGAAGGATCTTGGGGGAATGATGATGGACCAGCGCCATAACCACTCCAACAAAAGGGTGGTTGAAGCCATGCGCCGCTTGGAGTTTGCATTGGATTTGTAGGAGGTTCATACGCCGGAACTTGCATGCGGCATTTAGTCCTCATTGCATGTTGTAGCTGTAAAATCTCCATTTTTGTTTGATGTAACATAAAGTCGTTTCTAGTGACAAGCATCTCTGTGATCTTGTCATGTACATCCATCTGTTCAAATAAGAGAATTAGATAATTAGCTACACATAACATAATTTAGATAAATAACCATTCAAATTGTATTGAACTAATTGAACGTACCATTTCCCTCTCCACAGGCCCTCTTGGATAGTATAATTGTGGAGGCTCCCCAACCGGTTTCGTCAGGTAAGGAACAGTGTGCTCCATGTACCAACTATGATATTGCGATTGATCTACTTGTTCTATGCCTCCCTCAGGTACATAAGCATAACTCATTCTATCATTCCACCTTGCTATGTACTCAGCATAGAACTCATTCCAATTTGCACTCGGCCGTCCACGGCCATCTTTCCGGTCATATTGGGCTCTAGAAGGTGGTTCGGATTGTGGTAACCCAAACTGTCTTAACACCCGTTCTGGAGCGTGGTACTCCATAACTGACATGCAAATCAATGGCACGGATGTTCTCCATACCAAAGTATTCTCCAAGAAAATTGGAGGTACCGAATCCAATATAGCCGCTGTATATGGTTCCCAAATGATCTATAGAATTGATCTTAATTAGGACATAATTCAAATCTCGTATTGTAAGAACATAATAAGAGAAATAAGAAAAACCTTACTTGACTATCTTCTTGTGTATCAATTTCGTTCCTGTAAAAAAGCAATGTACACTTTGGTTGCGTACGTTGGACCAAATGATTCCACCTACAAAAAAAAATAGATAAGGGGCCATAACATTGGTATGTATAACGGAAAGACGAAATAGATGATCAAAAGCAAGCATAGATACCTGTAACCAACTGGAAATCGAAGTTCTAATTCTGATACGTCCGGAGCCATAGCGGGACGACCAACATGAAGGCGCTCCCAAGACCATAACTGCAATGAATGGAATCAAAGAACTTTATCAAACAACCAAAAGTTATGCAGCACATTTAACACATTCAATGTAACTTAATATACCTGTAAGAGGTGCAAACATCCTCCAATTCTGTTGTGCTCCCTTCCCGTGGCGGCACACAACTGACGATACAAAAAGCCTAGCACCGCACTACCCCAGGACAATCTACCACACTGCCCTAAATCTCTCATAAGCAACAAGTACTGCATATGAATCTCATTGCCAGACGTATCTGTCATCAAAACAGCTCCAATGACCATGAGTAAAAGAGCTCTAGCATGATACAAAAAGAAGCTTCAATATGAGTCTCCTCATATTGAACATTGATTCTTTTGCTTGTTAGACTCGCGGTCCATAACCATTGGGAGTCTATTCCTCTTTGGTCTACCGGACCTTCGAACATAAGATGGAGGTAACAAAGGAATGATATTCTTCGACGGGTCAAAACACGGCCAACACGCTGCATCTGGTACGGTGTGAAATTCGTTAACATAAGTTGAACAATACTTCTCAACTGTGTACCATTGTGAGACATACGTGTACGGACTCCAATTTACTGAAGCAATAGCACAAATGCCGTGTTTGCAAGGGAAATGAGTCAAACGAGGTTCCCAACAACTACATACAAAGGAATTTTGGTTAACATCCACCCGGAATGTACGACCATAAGAATCGCTTACATCCCACTCTCCTACATTAACGCGGGCTTGAATGATAATTTCTCTACTTTTTTCTTTCACCTCTGACAACTTCTTTTCCATTTTAGGAGTAAGGTAGGTGTTTAACTTCAACCCAATTGCACGTCTTTGAAAGAACATCAATCTAACACGATGATATGTCATATGGACCAAAGCATGTATAGGTAATCCTCTGGCCACCTTCAATATACCATTAAAACATTCGGAGTAGTTCGTAGTCATAATCCCAAATCTCTTTCCGTCTTTGTCACATGACAGTGCCCATTGTTCTAGATTCACTTCCATCAACCAAGCATATGCATCAGCACATCGCAATTGAATATCCTCCATTCGGTTCTTGAAATCCAAAGGGTTGCATGCTTGACCAGCATTGTACATTCTTCTATACAGATCTTGTCCACTGAAATGTCTTTGGAAATTTTGCCGATAATGACGAAGACAGTATCGATGAGAGGCTAGTGGAAACCATGTCTCAACTGCTTTTTTAATGCTCAAATGTCTATCTGAGATTATGCATACTTCATCTCGTCGATCCCGCACGGATGGAATGAAGGTTATCATTTGTTGCAAAAACCATGACTATGACCGTTCGTTTTCACTGTTGACAACTGCAAATGCTAAAGGAAATAACCCTTGGTCCGCATCCACTCCACATGCAACTAATAATGTGCCACGATATTTTCCGTGTAGGAATGTTCCATCAAGACTTATGACAGGCCTACAAGACCGACATCCTTCTATGCAAGGCATGAAACTGCAGAAGACGAAAAGGAACTTATGCGTGTTACTTTCACATAGGTAATTGCATACACAACCTGGCATTGCCATCTTTACATCTTCCATATATCTAAGAAGATGAGTGTACGAGCTCTCCCAATCCCCAAATAACGATTCAAATGCCTTTCTCCGTGCACTCCAAGCCACATAGTATGATGGACATATAGAGTACTTCATTTGTATCATATCTATGATATCTTTGGGTTGAATACTAAGACGAGATCGGACAATTGGTAAAATGCAACGCTAAATTATTGTAGATGTCAACTGTCTATGACTTGTGTTGCAAGCAGAACTAGAACAAGTGTAAGTCTTTTCAAACTTGGTGATTTTCCACAAACCCCCCTCTCTTTTACTCACACAAGCATGCAATCTCCACTTGCATCCATCCTGTAGTCTAAGACATGTTAATGTCAATATAGACTTATTGGATCTTTCTGTTCTATATTGTATGTTACGTTTCACAGACAAAGTGGAAACTGCAACAATAAGATCTTCTTTGCACGTGAACACATCTCCTTCGGAGATCTCATCACCACTAACACATCCATCTCTCATTTCTTTGGTACTTTCGACATGTCCATCTTCTTCTTCATCTTCTTCAACATACCCATTGTTTGCCACAGCATCATCAATCCAACTTCTATCCTCATCATGTTCAAATTCGTCCATAAACGCTATACTATTGAACATTTCGTTCGGTACCTCTTCGCTATCATCGTCTTGGTCTTCACTGCTATGTTCAGAATCATTCTATCCATCTACATCTAATTGAACCCCATCATACATTGTACTCCGTTCAGCTTCTACATTCCAAGAAGGTGCATTACAATCATATTGCGACATTAGTGCTGTCATACTTTGTGTATTGCATCCCACTGAAGCCCAATTGGACAATTGACTCTGATTTATGCTCCATATTGACCCATTAATGTTATCTTCCTTTTCTATATAAAGTGGAATATTATTCTCCATACAACGCCTTATCATCACTATACATGATTCATCATCCATGACATTTTGAACACCATCAATATAGTTATATACCATCTTTAAAATACTTGTCTCTTGACTAAATCCAGTACAGTGATATACATAACTCTTGAATTCCTCATATAAACATATCACTGGTACTTTCAGAGGAAATGAGTATCCACCATCATAATAAGCATAATTATTATTTATTAAAAATTTTCCGTCCAATTGAACATAAATGACCGCTTCTCTTGATGACATGTTAGTTATGGACAAGTTAAACCTGAAATTAATATCCAGATAATTTTATTAAAAGAAGAGCATACAATATACAAAATTAACCGAGGCGAATGCCATTTATCAGACTAAATATTAAATAACATGAATATGATCAATTTAATCTAATGATATCCATACATATCAAGCAATTGACATAAGCCAATCGATCTGAGGCACATTTGTGTCCATCGACTGTACATTGTTACCAATCAAGTACGGTCGTTTGAACAAAGTATACGGATTAATCGAACAACAGTACATTCGATTAACATGTTACTACGTTATAATTTTTCGAATTATGTCTCTCTACTTGAACCCAATGGTTGTTTATCTCTAAGAAAATAGGTATAAACCAACATTAACTCTACGAAATTAGACATAAACCAACATTGTTTATCTAGGAACTCTCGGATTCACAATCTCTCGGAGGATGATCAATAACCAAATCAAAGTAGGGCCTATTTGCGGATAGGAACTAACCGAATGAAGCTGGCCAGAGGAGGAATGCCGCAGAAGTCTACGCCTCCCTCAGCCGGAGGAGGACGATGTCAGGCCGTGCGTCGTGTCGGAGGAGGAAGAGATGGAGCCTGCGCCGCGCCGGAGGAGGAAGAGGAGGAGGAGGAGCATGAGGAGGAACAGGAAGAGCTGGAGCCTTACCGAGCCGGAGGAGGAAGAGTAGGAGGAGGAGTTGGAGCCTTGCGCCGTGCCGGAGGAGGAAGAGGATGGGAGCCGTGCGTCGCGCGAGGGAAGAGTGCCGCACGAGTGTGGGCGGCGGCGGGCGGAGATAGGTTACATAGCAGGAAGTCGTACTTTTAAATCACGACTTCTTTAAATAAGTTGGATAACATATCTCCGACTTCATTATTTAATCGTATTTCTAAACACCGACTTAACTATGCGCAGACTTGCCACAACCCCAAACAAAGTTTAAAAAAAAGTCGGAAACAAAATATCCGACTTTATAAGTCATTATCCAAAGATCCGACTTTGCTACGAAATCTAGAAGTCGTAGTTGGTGACTCCGACTTCTAGAAAACTATGCTAGTTTGCTAATTTAAACTTTTACTGTGCTAGTTCGCAAAAAAAATAAAAAAGCATGCTATTTAGAAAAAAAACCCCAAGAGAATCCTCTCAATTTTCTCACATAAATATAATATAAAATAATTAAATCAGAGATATTAAATCTCTTTTACATATTCATTTATGTGAAAAAAATTGAGAAAATCTCCTAAAGAGGATCCACTCTCATCATACAAATACGAGTCCCGTTCATCTCAGGCAACAACAGACAAGTACCGCCGTCCCCAATTAAAATGGTGCCACGGCCTCACTTAAACCTCTCGGTGTTTTTCTTGTTACTAACTCTCTTACATATATTGTTAAATTTTTTTTTGTTAACAACTTGTTACTGATATTACTAACCCTCGTTAACAAAAAAAAGCACCTGCTCAGGTCAAGTGAGCCATTTCTTTAAGCAGTCTCTTGTTTAAGTGAGGGGGTGCTCTGGCCCTCTTTGATTGTGATTGGGGAGGGCGGCACCTCCCTCCGCCAGTGGTCCAGTGGAGGCGATCCAGACTCTCCATATGCATATGGATCAAGCACATATATAGATAATAGGGACCGGTGAGGGGATAATAGCACACCAGATGTTTGATAGGGTTTACGGTATTTATACCTCTGGGACCTCTTGATCTTAATATCATGGTTTCAAGATTTGTAAAATGTCATGCTACGTATCCATCACAGGTCTATTTATTTTTCATTTAATCATTAATATCTATCTTGGCTGGGAGGAAGAATGATAGAGAGTGAGTTCAGAAGCCCCACATTGGTTCCATTAATGCAGTGCTAGCTTCGTTAAGATACGTTATACGTGTTCTAAACCTTTCAGTGTCTGATGATGATAAACTGATTTTTTTTGTTATAAAGATATTTTTCATATCAAAATATGTTTAAAAATATGTTTCCTAATCATTACAACAGAATAATTTTATATAAAATTTCTTTGGGACAAAAGAGGTTAGTTTTTTTCATCATCCCCCACTTTTTCAATCATACATGCTCTCTTTTTTGTTGTCTATATCACAAAACATGATAATTTTTCGTTTTTGGTTTTCTTAGCTTTTATTTTAATATAATGTTTTATTATACATATATAATCATCGGGCAAACAAACATCGATTTACTCTTGAAAAAACAAACAACCAACCAAACAAGCAAACACCGATTTAGGCTGGATGTGTATAAACACACTCTCCTCTGATGACTTGTCCGGCGCACGCACCAACGTGTTGCAGGAGAGAATATCAAACATCGCCTACAACATCGTCAACGGGAAGTGCACTCCGGCGCCGGACCAGTCGGCGCCTGTCTACATCACCGTCGGAGACGGGGGCAATCTGGAGGGACTCGCCACCAAGTACGTCTTCCATCTGCCGTCGGCAGACTGCGGCGTTACATGCCTGATTGATCTCCCGGGCTGATCAATCTCTCCGTTTTGTTCCGATCTCTCCTCCCTTCCTCCCCGCAGCATGACGGAGCCGCAGCCGAGCTACTCGGCCTTCCGGGAGGCGAGCTTCGGCCACGCGATCTTCGACATCAAGAACCGTACCCACGCGCGCTACGGCTGGCACCGCAACCAGGACGGCGCCGCCGTGGAGGCCGACTCCATGTGGTTCTACAACAGGTACTGGTACCCCAAGGTATATATGTATATAGAGGGGGAGTTCGACCGGGGGGGGGAACAGGTACTGGTACCCCAAGGTACTACGACGTTGGGGCGGCGGAAGGAGGAAATATATGTATATAGAGGGGGAGTTCGACCGGGGGGGGGAACAGAGGGAGTCTTAACAGGCTAGAGAGGTAAGACTAAGGGAGAGTATATATAATTGATTTTTTTTTAGAAATCTCTTTCTTAATATATAATCTATTTTAAATTACATAGGTATTTCTGGTTATTCCTACTAAAGATCATTTCTAGATAGTTAGATCCTATTTGATATCGAGATAATCAGGGAAGAACCTGATTTATTCTTAAACCAACATTTGTTATACACATAAAATTTAGTTTAACTTTATTTAATTTAATTCGGAGATAAGTGTGAAGATAAATCATTCGCTCTTGATGTATGGGATATATGTTTACCCTTAGATCCCATTTGGAGGATACGATGGTGTCTCCTCGATAGCTCTCTGCCTGTGCTTCCCCAATCGTGAGGTCTGCTCCAATCACCTACTTGAGACATCCAACGGATGCCAACGGCCACGAGAGGAGATGGAGGGTGACCTTCTGCCGACGCCAATGAGGGGAGACCTTGGAGATGTGTCGCTGTCTGCTGCACGTCTAGGGCAGTGGACACATGCCTGCCGCAAGGGAGAAGAGGAAAGGGGGCAGTGGCCTATCGCCCGTCGCTGGGAATGGTTGCCGGAGTCTCCCCGTCCGTCAGCGTCTGGGACCCCACCTTCCCATTCGTCTGCTTAATTTGACCCATTCTGTAACGTTATGAATATTTTTAATATTAAATAAGAATTATTATAATTAGTTACGAGATTATTAGCATATTTACTCCTTTCTATTACATTTTCTTCCATTTTTCTCTTCTCCCGATTGCCCTAGTGGAACCACCCCTTCCTATCTCCCTCGCGTCCGCATCCTCTTCGTCATTGCTCTGCCACCGCGACCCCCGTCGCCGCGTCACCCAACCCCTCCGCCCGCGGCCACTGCAGCGCCGCCGCCTCCCACGGCAACCCCCCTCGTTGGTCGCCATCCCCGTCCGTGCCACGTGGCCGCCACCGCGCGTTGGCGCTGCCTTCGGCCGTGCAAGTCGCCGCCGCCGCACGTGTCCGCCCATCCGCCGCCAGCCCGCCGTCTGCCGTCCCCATCTGCGCCCGCGGCTGCCGCCGTGTCACCCCGCCGCGGCACCCCACCTGCGCCCGCGCGCTGCCCAGCGTGGCAGCCGCCGCCGTGCACCATCCCGCACCGGTCGCCGCCTCCCTCTTCCGCATTGTCGCCGAGCCTCCGTGCCTTCGCCCGTTGCCACAGCCATGCCAAGCCAGCACCGCCTGTGTTAGCCGTCGGTCGCGGCCGCGGTAGTGCCGCCCCTGGTGTGCTAACCACCCCCCCCGGTTGACCGCCGACTCGGCCCGGCGCTTCTTGCCCGCCCGCTCGCCGTCTCTCTCTCTCTCTCTCCCCCCCCCCCCCCCCCGCCCCGTTGCTCTCTCGCGCGGCCACCGTCGACCACGTGCCCACCAACCCCTCCTGGTCGCCGCTCGCCCAGCAGCCTCACCCGCGCGTCGCCGCTGCCTTCCGGCATTGACCGGCCTGCAGCCTCACTCGTGCGCCCCCTTCGTGAGCCACGGCCGCCAGCCGCTGGTGCACCTCCTTGCATCCCCCCCCTCCACGGTATACTCTCTCTCTTTCTCTCTCTCCTATCGTTTTCTCTCTCTCTCTCTCCAATCCGATCACTCCTCTCTCTTTTCTTCTATTTTATGTTATTCTTGTTGAATGAAGATCGAAGATCGAACCAGCAACGGGGATTCTAGGCGATCTACGTTTTGGGGCTCCGGTAATAAACGTTTTTCGGTGTTAAACACTAACGAGGAAGAATCACACTCTATGAGGCATTCCGTAACATCCCCTCCGCCCCAAACAATAACCGCCTCCTATTTCCCCGGATGGTTCCGTCGGGTCCCATGCACTAACCGAATCCCGGTTTTGATGGGCACGTTCCAACATCTCCCACTTGACCATCAAAATCAAGTGATTTCTAATTACATTTTCTATATTTATGAAAACATAATTCAATTTTACCGAGATGTCAAAGTGTTCTGTATATACTCCCACTTTCAATGAGACATACATATTCCTTTGCATTTTCACTGTCCATGAGATGTATATATTTTCATATGCACTCCCACTTTCCGTGAGATACATATATATTTTTATACAACCTCATTATCCGTGAAAATTACAAATGACTCACATATTCCTGAGTCCCATTAAGCCAACATGCTTAATGAAAATTTCCGCCGAGATACCTTTTGTCAAAGGATCGGCAATCATATCACTAGTAGGGATATAACTCACATTTATTTCCCCTTTCTGCACAATATCACGTATATAATGATATTGTATTTCAATGTGTTTTCCTCTAGAGCTATTTTCTCCACTGTTAATCAGGCTGATGGTAGCTTGATTGTCACAACAAATCTCAATTGGCCCATCAACCAAATTGAGACCTAAATCAATCAGAAATCGTCTAATCCAGACGGCATGAGTAGTAGCCATACTGCAGACAATATACTCAGCTTCCTGTGTGTATCTTGCCACACACCCCTGTTTCTTGCTACCCCAAGAAATAGCCGCACCACCAAAGATAAACAAGTGTCCCGAAGTGGATTTTCCATCATCTTTGTCCCCTCCGAAATCCACATCGGAGTAACCAAGCACTTCAAGTGTTTCCGCTTGGTACACTAACCTGTGGTGCAATGTACCCTTAAGGTACTTCATAATCCTCTTAACAGCTTCCCAGTGTGCTGGTCCAAGATTACTTTGATACCTGCTCACTAAGCTTACTGCAAATGCTATATCAGCTCCGGTACAAAGCATTGCATACATTAAGCTTCCAACAGCTTGAGCATAAGGCATATTAAGCGAGCCTTGACCCTCTTCGGGACATTGCTCCTTGCTTAACTTCTTTCCATAAACCAGAGGTGTATTTGCCGGATTGCAATTCTGCATCCCAAATCTTCTAAGTATGGACCATATGTACTTTTCCTGACTTATGGACAACAATCTAGACTTCCTGTCCCTCTCAATCTGGACACCAAGGACATAAGACGCCTCTCCCATGTCCTTCATCTCAAATTTCTCACTGAGCTCAAACTTTATCTTATTCAACTTTCCGATGTCATTTCCGGCGAGCAATATATCATCCACATACAAGGACAATATAATCACCATGCTCCCACTCTTCATGACATACACACAGCTATCCAACTGATTTGGAACAAAGCCGAGTTGAATAATTACATCATGAAACTTGAGATACCATTGTCTAGATGATTACTTTAATCCATACAAGGATTTTCTTAACTTACATACCATATTCTCCTTTCCTTCCACCTGAAACCCTTCACGTTGTCGCATATATATATATCTTCCTCCAACTCTCTGTTGAGGAATGCAGTCTTAACATCCAGCTGGTACAATTCTAAATCAAGATATGCGACAATGGCCAATAGCATCCTTATAGATGCAAACTTAGCCACAGGAGAATAGGTTTCTTGAAAATCAATACCTGCTTTCTGATTGAACCCCTTGGCAACTAACCGGGCCTTATACTTATCTATAGACCCGTCAGCTTGAAGCTTTCTTTTAAATACCCATTTACACCCAATAACCTTCCTATTCTTAGGCAATTACACAATTCCCACACTCCATTAATTTCCATGGAGCACATTTCTTCTTTCATTGCATCTAGCCATAATTCTGATTCGCCCGATTTCATGGCATCGATGTAATTTATTGGATCTGGTGATTTTCTTCATCAATGTCTACATTTAGACATGAAGGCTCACATGAGTATAAATAAAAGTCATCCAACCAAGCAGGTGGAGTTCTAGTTCTCTTGTTGCCAATTGCAGGTATATCAGACGGTCCTTCTATCATAGGATTATCTTGACCCTCAACTATTTCTTGTTGAGGTTGTTCTGCTATCCTAGGTTCTTCTTCTGTTGGCAGATTATTTCTATAATTTTCATTGTAATAGTCATCATTTATCACAGTTAGAGGTTCCTTCTCAATTCCATAAGGTTCCTCTTCCTCTAGATTTTCTAGGAATGTAACATCCCTATATTCATTGATCCCCTTATCCTTGTGGAAGAACCTATAACCATTTGATTTCTCACAATATCATATGAACTTGCCTTTCAATGTTCTTGTTTCCAACTTATTTCTAAGTTGTTCCGGAATGAGAACATGGGCTATTGACCCCCATTTCCTGAGATGACTCAGATTAGGTTTCCTTCCATTCCACAATTCATAAGGTGTGGATTCGATAGACTTGGTGGGTATTCTATTGAGTATATAACTTGCCGTGAGCAATGCTTCTCCCCAAAATTTCTTAGGAAGACCGGAATGGGATAGCATACATATAACCGCATTCATTAAGGTTCTATTTTTTCTTTCAGCCACGCCATTCTGTTGTGGCGTATACGGCATTGTTACATGCAATTTTATTCCATGCTCTTGGCAATATGACTCAAACTCCTTTGAGTTATATTCTCCACCTCTATCAGCTCTTAACACCTTAATATCC
The DNA here is from genome assembly GCA_036172225.1 of Cryptocoryne crispatula var. balansae. Lineage (NCBI taxonomy): Eukaryota > Viridiplantae > Streptophyta > Magnoliopsida > Alismatales > Araceae > Cryptocoryne > Cryptocoryne crispatula. Next base: position 29,116,536 of record CM069921.1, read on the forward strand.
CTACCCAATTGCCTTTCCACTTCTGCTCTATATCTTTTAAAATAGCTGAGTGCCTCAGACTTAGCAGAAATAAGATACACATAGGCATACCTAGAGTAGTCATCTATAAATGTAATGAAATATTCCTTGTTATCATATGTTTTTACACTTAGAGGTCCACAAATATGTGAGTGAATCAACTCTAACAATTCATGTGATCTATGTCCTACTGTGAATGGCTTCTTAGTCATCTTTCCAACTAAGCAATGTTCACAAGGTGACAAATCTATCTTTGACAATGGCAGCATATTCATTCTTGCCATTAATTCCATTTTAGATTTTCCAGGATGACCCAATCTAAAATGCCAAAGATCACATTTGGTCTGATAACGTAAAGAATACTCAGAACTATCATCTGAATTATTTCTTTCAGTGTCAATTACAGGAATATAAAACAAATCATGTTCTGGGGAAAACTTCCCCGTTGCATATATATCACCATCCTTTCCAATTGACACACCTTCATTCCAGAATCTAACATCGAGTCCCTTTTTCACCAATGCTGGAATAGAGATGAGATTCCGCCGGATTTTGGGTGCATAAAACACATCCTTGAGGATCATAATATTATCCTCAAGATCCAGCCTATAAGTACCAACACCTTCAACGTCAATATAGGTGTCATTTCCCATCATAAGCCTCTGTTCACCAACATTCAATTTCTTTAAGGACACAAACCCTTTCTTAGTCTTTGCAACGTGTCTAGTAACTCCTGAATCAATCCACCACTCATCTGAATTTGTCAAACTTGCGCCACATTCAGTAACGCCGACAAATTCTCTCATTCTAATTCCTTTATCTTCCGGGTGTAGATATTCACCCACATTTCTATGTTTACTTGGACAGTTGGCTTTGAAATGACCAAACTTTCCATAACCATAGCAAGCATATTCAGGAATCTTCTTGTGGTGTCGACATTGAGCAACTAACTTCTTATTTATTGCATTAGCCTCTATTAGATTCACCTCTAATCCTTTCCTTCTAGCCATTCTAAAAATTTATGTTGCTAACCTCAAAGGCAACTTAATGACAACTAAAACTGAACTAGCAATTCTTAAGATTGTGGCAATTATATTCAATGAGAGTAATTTATCAATCCATGCAGTGGTGATAAATAATTTCTTTAGAATCTTACTTCTAAAAGTGACGAGATCTTTAGCTCTAATTATCATTTCTTTTTCATGCACTATCACATCTTCTCCCTCTTGTATTCTACAGGTATCATACCTATGTAGCAAGAACTGGGTTTTAATTTCCGTGATAATAGCATATATTTCTAGGATAGTATGCCATAATTTTCTAGTCTTCTTATCACCAACTATCGATTGCTCACTCATTTTCTTTTCCACCTCAGTGGGAGTTTCATTATGTTCTGGAGCAATGCCCTCAATAAGATTTTCTATATTGTCACAAATTAGACTGATAGAAATGTATGCCCTACAAGCCAATCATATATGATATGATACGACATTTCTAGAAATATCTCATTCAATTAATTAGGCAAATCTTCATTATAAGCTCTTATTAGAAGCGAATATCATAATGAAGTCCTTGATCAAATACAATGATGATTAAATCATGATGAGATCATGATAATGAGATTGATCATCTAGAGGTATTTGATCTAAATGTTCCTAGTCATAGGATACTTGAGACGGGACATCAAGGATCCGGATAGACTAGTGTATGTGATGTCTTCTCACGTGATGAGGACGACCGATCTCATTGGTCATTAGTGTGGAGACACTGAGATACACATACAGGTGCTCATTAGTTGAATGAGTTCATTGAACTGACCGAATTAGAAACCCTGAATGGTATCTTACCGAACTATCTATCAAGGTTTTCTATCATCACGGTTACATGGTTGGACCCTTGACCTGAGTCGCCAAAGATGCCTTGTTGGGTGGAACTTGTGCTTTGACCATTGACTTATGGATCACAATTTAGATGGTCCTATATAGCGATGGATCGGGTACATGGAAAATCCGATGGAGGCAATTGAGCGGACAACAAGGGATCGTCCACTCTCGGTAAGTGAGAGTGAATGTCCTATGGGATAGTACTCTAAATCCCTGGCCAGGGTAGATAGGATAATTGGAAAAGGAGTTTTCCAATTGATCTAATTCCAAGTACAGGATCCTATAGAGTCGGTACACTAAGGAGTTGACAGTCGATGCCGTACTCCTTTCCGACCGGGACATTGGATGGATGAGGGTTTATATCCATGTGGTAACTGATGATGGAAAGGCTCAATGGAGATGAGATTATCCCCATAGCCATTTGGGATCATGGGATGTGGCTTGTACCCTTCATGATCGGTAGGCTGATTAATCTGTTATTGGATAATGGATTTAATTAAAATTAAATAGAATTGTTCTATTTTATTTAGGCCTCAACCAAATAGATTATTGGGCCTAGTGGGTCACACACAAAAGGACTTATCCACAAGTACAGGGGCAAGGACGTAATTTATACAGATTTTGGGTTTTTATGAAAAATTCCATAATTCTCTATAAATACTAATGGTTTCAGCCAAACCCTATCAAGCCAAGGGTGAAAACCACGTCCCAAGCCTCCTCCCTACCTCCTCCTCTCTCTAGAAGGTGTCCATGGTCGATGGAGCTCCGTTCGGGAAGAGTTCTCGAGGCCGGCGCGAAGGGAGAACCTGCTGTGGATGAAGTTCGTGTGGATACTGCTGGAGACCGGACACTTGAATGGTTTGGAGAGCTTGAGAAGCTCATCTCCTTCCTCTCCATGGGATTATATGAATCCCTATCAGGTATATTCGAACCCAATTTGAACTGTTTTCGGTTTTCGTCGTTCGGTTCTGATTGAGACGGATTCTAAAGGAACCCATAGGAATCGTCGCTTCCGCTGCACAAAATTTCAATGGACGATTCCTTACAGTGGTATCAGAGCCCGGTTCAAGTCTCGGTCGAAACCGACGTCGAATCGACACTATTTCATGTTATTTATGTGTTCCCGAATTTGTGCAAACGTCTGTTTTGACGAGGCCACCATATTCTGTGTATGACTCAGATAATATATTGGTTGGCTTTGGTAGAATCTCGTGATATAGGGCTTTCCGACGACATAAACCTTTTGAAGTTTGGATCTCTGTAGTGTTCGGGAGAAGCCTCAAAAGTTGGTGTTTCTGTCATGCCCGAACCAACACCCGGATTTGGGGATTTTGTGAAATCTCCGTCCATAGAAGAAATTGAGGCTTGGAAAGGGTTTAGGATATGGGTAATATGATTACCTAGCCTTTACCTTTGATATCCAGCTTTGAACGATGGCGGAGGATGAGAATTTTTGAGTTTTCCGACGAACTAGGGTTCTGCGGAATCTGGCGGCGCCGACTTGTTTCTTCCTGATTTCCCGTTGATAGAGAATTTTTCTCTGAAGGGATATATACATATTTGGAAACGTCATATGATGAGGATTCTAAATTGTATTTTTGGAGAATATTTGGCTTCCTGGATAAGGAGTTATCCTCGTTGCAAAATAGAGATTTCTGCTACGGAATTTGGGTGACCGCCGCCTCTTCTTCCTCATTTTCCGGACGATTGAGATTTTTCCTGGATATGAGGCCGACTGTTTTGGATTCCTTATTCGATAAGGATTCCAACGCATATTTTTTCAGATTTTTCGGAGTCCGGTATAGGGAGATAAGGACCTGATATATTTGGACGATCTCCTCCGGATGAACAGTGCCCGCTCGGGGGCAAGGTGCCGGCGCACCGGCGGCGCAATGCGCCACATTATTTATTAAATGATTTTAAATTGTTTAAAATCATAGAAAAATCCGAAAAAATGCCAGAAAAATCCATAAAAATTCTGAAAAATTCTATAATATTATTTAACATGTTTTAAAGTGTTTAGTGACATGTTAGATGATTTTTAGCCCTATTTACATAGATTCACTCATGGTTAAACTTTAAAATTGTTTTAAAGGTTTAACTTAAATTATTAGTGTCTTAATTAATTCTGTAAAATGAGATTTTACATAATATAAATTGTGACATTAATTTCTGACCTTGCACAGTATTGGGAATGCATGAATGTTCTAAATAGTTTAGTTTTATATGTTCATTTCATATAAATTGTTTATATGATATTGTCATGTTATTTTCATGTTATTTATTTCATGAAAAATTCAACATGCATGAAATTGAGAATTTAAAAATAAATTATATAATTTTATGCTGATATATATGATATATCTCATATAATTATCACGTATGCGCTCTATGTTCATGTGATGAATGTTAGTGTGTGTATGGTGATGATCATGGACTTAATTGTGCTTGGCTTGTGATTACTTTTAATTATGTTGGTTATATTATTAAATGGGGCCTGCGTGTGCCTCCTCTCTCTCTATACAATCTAATTGTACATTCTACCTCCCTCCATTAATGTACTCCCCTTGGTTAAAACCAAGGTTTCTTATTGAGTTATGTACATTTGTGGGGTCTACATACCCTTAAGCCACTTGTAAGAGTTAGAAGCCGGTTCGTGGAAGGTTGGAGAGCGGGACCACTTGGAGAAGCACCCTTCTGAAGTGGGAGCATGCCAACTCAAGCATCTGAAGTAAGGATTTGCACCTTGAGGGGTGCCTTAGGTGCATGCTTAGGGTTAAGTCCATGATCACCTAATTTTTTATGCATATTTGATATGTGGTTGTGTGCTATCTTTTATACCTTAGATATATGATATTCCAAAGGTATTATATATACTTAGCACATATTCTTGATGAGACTAAAATAAAATCCCTCCTTGTCATAATTAGGTTGATAAACGTGTGACATTAAGAATGACTCACGTAGCCTTCCGTTGTTATGGTCTTGATGAGCCAATCTTAGATTGAATGGGTTTGTTGTGTTTCCCACAAGACTCATTCAGCAAGGGATTGGTGATCATGGCCAAGGCATTTGCCGAACTTTGGGGTGGACCATTGCATGGCCTTGTTGTGTTTCCCACAAGGGCTATGTTAAGAATTCATTCTCATAACGTAACAAGCGGAGTTGACCTAACTAGAGTATATAGCTTGTTGTGTTTCCCACAAGGTTATAACTCTAGAGGCTAAATGACTAAGAATTGCAAGGGTTGCAATTGGTAAAAGTTACCTACCTATTAAGTATGGGATGACTTGTTGTGTTTTCCACAAGGTTGTCACCATAAAGTTAATAGGGTCTTAGTCCCCACTAGGATTTCATCGTGATATCCCGCCTTTGCATAATGAGGGTTATGCAAATTCGTCGAAAGTTAGTGGGAGCATAAATTAGGATGAAAGACCATATCTTAATTTTAATGAATGTTTGCAATGTTATATTGATAAAATTATATCTCAGTTGTAGAATACGATAATAAACCACCATTAGTATGGCATATTAGATGCCATATAGCTTAATGGCTCACACTTCTTAGATTGGTTTAGAACTAAGAGAATTGTTCTCATAGTTGACCAATTAACTACTCTACTTGAGAAGTAGGTGTCTCCTAAATTATCTAGTGATATGAAAGAAAGATAAGATCTTATCTCATAGACAAGATGCATTGTTTGCCTTAAACTAGATGTTAGTCTCTATGAGACATAATTATAGAGACAACATGGATAGATGGATATGAGATCCATCATGGCTCATAGTGATGAGCTAACTAAAGGGCAACTTAGATCAACAATACATCTTAATTACTTCTTGTTGGTGAGACCAATAGTAAGAAGTAAAATCATTAGATAGAAATAGGAGAGAGTTAATAGTAAAAGAAGGTGGTCAAGATAATAAAGCCAGAATAAGACATGATTCTTACACTATCATGATGATGATAAGTGAAAGAGGAAGTACAAAGTGTTTTGTATATAATGCAAAGGTGGAGCTTGAGAAGCTTCATGTATCCAAGTCATTGGCACTTACTTGTTTTAAATATACACTTAATAGTATTAGATACTATATGTGTATATCATAATATTAGATACTATGGATGTATCTAATGGTATGAGATATCAGATATGCATTTTATATCTACAAGGAGTTGTAGATGATGACAAGTAAATGAAGGCTTAATAAAGAAGATATTGACCTACATATGAAATGGTGCAAAAGTTGCATCATTATTAGTGAGAGGTGCAATTCTTTAATAGCCTTATCGAGATGTCTTAATAATTAATATTGCTATTATATCCTTCTACAAGGACTTTAAATGATTTCCTACTTGAATAAATGTTGATTTATTCTTAGCTATGGAAATGATAGATGTTCTAATAGATTGAATGACAAAGTGTTTGCCAGTGGGAGCTTAATGAATTGTTTAATCATATTTGATATGTTAGCTCTCATGTTATGTGTGAATATTCCTTTTAAGAGGAAATGGGTTGATTTAGATCAATCTACACTTTAGCGTTATATAGACATGGAGAATGGGTTAATGAGTTATTAGAACTCGTACATTTAAATGTATGTTAGCCCATATCTAGTAAGGCTAAAGAAGAATATTTCTACTTCATTATTTCAAAGATGATGACTCTAGGTATGGATACATGTACTTTATGAAGTACAAATCTAAGACCTTTGAGAAATTATCTGAGATTAAGAATGAAGTAGAGATACTAATGGAAAGAGTATTAGAACTCTTTGATGAGATCAAGGAGAGGAATACTTAAGTACATAATTCACATATAATTGAAGGATAATAGAATCTAATGGACACATCTTTACACATTTTAGCTTAATTGAGTAGCTAAAATGAGAAGTCATATTATGTAAGACATAATATGAACAATGACAAGCTTTGCAAAATTTCCTCTTTGTCTATTTTGGTTAAGTACTCATTATAACCACTTGATCTTAATAGGTACCTTCTAAATCTGTTCTGACTATTCCATATAGGATATGGAAAAGGGGTTAAAACTTGACCTTAAGCAAGTTAAGGTTTCGGAATGTCCGACCTGGTGAAGAAGTATAACTCTAACAAGTTGGAATATAAGACTATGAAGTGTTGGCTTGTGGAATATCTTAAGGAAACTTTTGGATATTAAATATACGACCCTTATGTATAAGGGTGTGTTGCTCAGCTCACTATATTTCTAAAGAAAAAGTTCCTTCTTAAGAAAGATAGTGGGAGCAAGGTATATATGGAAGATGTTCCAGTTCCACAACCTAGTAACACTTCTATTAAGGTGCTAGTTAATAATTACACAAGGACAAATCATAGGTCTTTACTTGTGTTCATTCTACCTAAGAGATATGTGAGACGTATCTCTGATAGATGAAATGAGGCATAAGATAATAAGGATGTTGATCCTAGGATCTATATAGAACCAATATGAGATATTGATTCATTAATGGGAAGAGACAATAAAATCAGATATAAACTTTATCTATTCTAATCAAGTTTAGAACTTGATAGATTCACCTAAGGATATAGTATCCATAAGGAATAAATGGATCACTAAAGAATAGATTGGAGTGGATTAGAAGGTAGATACCTTCAATGGTGAGAATAGTTGAAAATGATATCATTGAAGTCAAATGGTTGACTATGATGAGATCTTTTACCTATTCCATTGATTAATCCATTCGGATTTTGATTGTAACACTATGATTATGAGATAAGCTAATTGGATGTTAAGATAGTGTTCCTCTAAAGCATTTTGAGGAACAGGTGTATGTGATACAACTATAAGGAATCAAATCCCAATAACATCCAAGAAGAGTGTGTATTAAGTTCATTTATGGACTGAAGTAAAATTTCCCATAGATCATATATAAGGTTTAATGAGATTAAATCTTATGACTTCGTTAAGAACGAAGAGGAGCCTTGTGTATTCAACAAGATAAGTGGGAGTCCTGTTACTTTCTTGACATTTTATGTTGATGACATACTACTCATTAAGAATGAAGTAGGTGTGTTATCATAAGTGAACCTAGCTATCAAATTGATCCTCCAAACACAATTTGGGTTTTGAGATCTATGGAGATAGATCTAAAATCAATGCCCAGTTAATGTACGTAGTCATCATAGTCAAAGGGTTTGACATGATAAACTCCAAGATAGGTTTCTTACCTATGTGGTGTGGAGTTGATCTCTGTAAAGTGTTGTCTTTGTAGACTTCTTGACAAATAAAGAGATCACATAAATAGAGCCCTTATGCCTTTGTCATAAGGTCTATTATTTATATGATACTACGTACATGATGTGATTAATGCTCTAAGTGTTAAGAGCATTCATCAAGAAGATCCAGGTGAGAGTCACTGGATAGTTTAGAGATATATCATTTGGTACTTGAGAAGCACTGAGAATGTATCTCCACTGGAGGATAAGACTTGAAGTCTTGTAGTTTTACAAACACAAGCTTCTAATCAAATAAGTTTGATATTAAGTCAGAATTATGGTGGTGCAGTGAGTTGAAAGAGTTCTATGTGATAGAACACTGTAAGTTCTACAACATATGTAAATAAGTTTACATAGTGGTTGCACACTACTTGAGAAGTAGTCTAGATGAAGTTTTTCATCTACATATTTGATATGGGATTGTCTCAATTTTCTCTGAAAGTGTATCATTGTTTTGATAAAACAATGGAGTAGAGCCGATGTCTCATCAGAAGTTTAGAACTTCTGGGGCGATACCATACAATCAGAGAGATTGCAACTTATAGAGATATAATTAAAGATAAAGTATCTATCGTTAATAACATTGCAGATCCACTAACTGAAGCAGTTACTCAAAGAGTGTTTGAGCTTCACCTCGAGCTGATATAGATCAGCCAGATGGGTGATTGGCTTTAGTGCAAGTGGGAGATTGATAGAAATGTATGCCCTACAAGCCAATCATATATGATATGATACGACATTTCTAGAAATATCTCATTCAATTAATTAGGCAAATCTTCATTATAAGCTCTTATTAGAAGCGAATATCATAATGAAGTCCTTGATCAAATACAATGATGATTAAATCATGATGAGATCATGATAATGAGATTGATCATCTAGAGGTATTTGATCTAAATGTTCCTAGTCATAGGATACTTGAGACGGGACATCAAGGATCCGGATAGACTAGTGTATGTGATGTCTTCTCATGTGATGAGGACGACCGATCTCATTGGTCATTAGTGTGGAGACACTGAGATACACATACAGGTGCTCATTAGTTGAATGAGTTCATTGAACTGACCGAATTAGAAACCCTGAATGGTATCTTACCGAACTGTCTATCAGGGTTTTCTATCATCACGGTTGCATGGTTGGACCTTTGACTTGAGTCGCCAAAGATGCCTTGTTGGGTGGAACTTGTGCTTTGACCATTGACTTATGGATCACAATTTAGATGGTCCTATATAGCGATGGATCGGGTACAAGGAAAATCCGATGGAGGCAATTGAGCGGACAACAAGGGATCGTCCACTCTCGGTAAGTGAGAGTGAATGTCCTATGGGATAGTACTCTAAATCCCTGGCCAGGGTAGATAGGATAATTGGAAAAGGAGTTTTCCAATTGATCTAATTCCAAGTACAGGATCCTATAGAGTCGGTACACTAAGGAGTTGACAGTCGATGCCGTACTCCTTTCCGACCGGGACATTAGATGGATGAGGGTTTATATCCATGTGGTAACTGATGATGGAAAGGCTCAATGGAGATGAGATTATCCCCATAGCCATTTGGGATCATGGGATGTGGCTTGTACCCTTCATGATCGGTAGGCTGATTAATCTGTTATTGGATAATGGATTTAATTAAAATTAAATAGAATTGTTCTATTTTATTTAGGCCTCAACCAAATAGGTTATTGGGCCTAGTGGGTCACACACAAAAGGACTTATCCACAAGTACAGGGGCAAGGACGTAATTTATACAGATTTTGGGTTTTTATGAAAAATTCCATAATTCTTTATAAATACTAATGGTTTCAGCCAAACCCTATCAAGCCAAGGGTGAAAACAACGTCCCAAGCCTCCTCCCTACCTCCTCCTCTCTCTAGAAGGTGTCCATGGTCGATGGAGCTCCGTTCGGGAAGAGTTCTCGAGGCCGGCGCGAAGGGAGAACCTGCTGTGGATGAAGTTCGTGTGGATACTGCTGGAGACCGGACACTTGAACGGTTTGCAGAGCTTGAGAAGCTCATCTCCTTCCTCTCCATGGGATTATATGAATCCCTATCAGGTATATTCGAACCCGATTTGATCTGTTTTCGGTTTTCGTCGTTCGGTTCTGATTGAGACGGATTCTAAAGGAACCCATAGGAATCGTCGCTTCCGCTGCACAAAATTTCAATGGACGATTCCTTACATAGACAATATCTATATTTTCTATGCCACGTTTCATAATTCATTCCGTTCGTTTTATCCAATTTTGCCAATTCTATTCAACTAGTATACTGGCTATGAGGACTAGAGAATTTCTAAGATAAGTGAAAAATTAAATTATAATAATCCAAATTTGCATGATGGCATGAATATTCAACTTAATTATTATGCTAATCAAATAAAACATGATGATTAAATTTGACATGCTATTATAATACTTAGAACTATAGCAGGTTTAAATAAATCACTAGCAATTTGTAATAGATGATAAACAATGAATATATGTGATTTAATCAACTATGAAAACAAGGTAATACGTATCAACATGTAATTAATTAAATAATGCAGCATGTGTGCGTATATCATCAGATTCATAACATGCAAAACATCAATTTTATGATCAAGGATTATGCACTATATATAGTTGAGACACGTGCGCATATATATATATATAAAGAAAAATCACATGTTATGGTAGGTCAAGAGGGAGTATTTAAAATATAGTTAAGGCTAAAACAGTATGGCGGTGATGAATTTATGATCAAGGATTAAATACTTAACTGCATTTAATGCTCAGCAGGGTTTGGTAGTGATGAATTTTATTATCGCACAAATAAATCAAACCTGTGAGACTGCGATGGAGTAAACTGTGCGACCAAGTGAAGGGGAAATGGCGACACGCGAAGCTGAAGCTGCGACGCTAGTATCCAGCACCAGTATCTAGCACAGCCGCGACAGCAACTCTACGGCGGCACCAACGGAGGTGACGACGGCGGGCATTGAGCCGATTGAGTGGGGGCAGACGGCCGCAAGCGCGCGGCTCCCCGTGGGTGAAGCCGCGGCAGCGTGCGGTGGCCGAGAACGTTGCTATGCACGGAGGCTGACGAGGCACGGCGACAGGTGGACGAGCGGGCGCTGGCGCTGGCGCTGGCGCGGGGGGTCCGGCGACCAGACGGGCGCGGAGGTGGCCGCGCGGCGGCTGCCAACGCGCAAAGACGGGAAGACGTGGCCGCACGGGCGGCAGCGCCGAGGGGGCGGCTGGCCGGCGGGGTCTTGCGGCCGGTGGCGGCCACGCAGCGGCGACGGCCAAAGGTCCACCGCGCGCGGGCGGTCGTGCAGGAACGAGGAGAAGGTGGCGACGCGGCGAACAAACAAGAACGGGGTGCTTGCGGACGAACGCGGCAGCAGATGGAGAGGCGGCGAACGAACCAAAAGTTCTGATACCAATGTTGAATGAAGACTGAAGATCGAACCAGCAAGGGGGATTCTAGGCGATCTACGTTTTGGGGCTCCGGTAATAAACGTTTTTCAGTGTTAAACACTAACGAGGGAGAATCCCACTCTATGAGGCATTCCGTAACATCCCCTCCGCCCCAAACAATAACCGCCTCCTATTTCCTCGGACGGTTCCGCCAGGTCCCATGCACTAACTGAATCCCGGTTTTGATGGGCACGTTCCAACAATTCTGCTCCTTCTAACAGATTGCCAGGATACTATTCGATTCAATTTTGCTTCGCTGTCGTGACCGCGGCGGTATATTCGTCACCCGAGTCGATCTTTTTGAAATTCTGTGCGCCGTTCACCGTTTCCGTTGAGGTAGGCGTCTCGGCTATTCTTAGCACCTTTATATGATCGATTAAATCGTAAAAAACTTGTTTAGATCACCATGATTCGAATGATTTAATTAGTGGGTTATTTCTGGCATATTGACATGTTTAGATAGAGTTAGATTAGCCTGTTTGAACCATGCATGTTTAGATTAATTTAGTGTTCATGTATATTAGTCGTCCTGAAAAATTTTTATATGTTTTAACCTAGTTAGTTTAGCATGTTTGCATCGCGGTAATATTAAATATGTATATTCTGATTTGTTGAAAAGCCGACGTAAGGTTTAAGCATAGTGTTTGTCAAAGCATGTGGTTGATATGTTTAGGTTGTAGCTTGCATTATCCTATTTAGATGCATCTTATGATTGAATGGCTCTGGTTTGTGCTAGATTGTGGTGTAGTATGCATGTATGTGGTGCATTGATCTATGGTTGTCCATAGATGTAATTGATGGTTATATTATCATTTGGCATGCTTGTTACATGGTTGGTTGTCTGAGTTAATTATGTGCTTTCATCTTGAGAGATGTAGTACGCAGAGGGCTGCAATGTAATGGAATTCTACTTCACCATACTATAGTTCGTGACCTGTGGGCAGCAGATGAATTAGAATAATCCGGAGCATCCGTTGATCCCGGATACCGCGGTTTATCCTAAGTACTCCCCTGCCTAGGGGTACTATGGGATTTAGCTTACTATATGTTACTTCTATATATGGCAGATCTGGTGTTAGTTTTATGACATTTGCTACAATGTCCAAGTGAAACATGATATTTACTCAGACAAGTGTTTAGTTGTGCATTTTGGCATGGATATTAGTGGTGTAATGGTCTTTTGTTTCATGACAGGTGTATGCATGGTGAGCATACCTAGAATAGTTAAATGTGCAGGATATGTTGGTTTTAGTGCATATAGAGTCATATTATCATATGGGGTAGAATAAAAGCATTGCAATCATCTTAATAGAAGATATATAATTAGCTTGAACCTTATGTATTATAATCTGATTTTTTTAGGTTATTACTATTATACTAATAAAAATCATTATTATAGTAGGGTAGTTCGGGTGTAAGACCTACTGAGTCTGTGGTGACTCACCCATTCCGTTGTTAATATTTTCAGGATTGCAAGTTTAGCGCAGCAGAAACATAGTGGTGTTTTAGAATCCGAGGAGCTAGTGGAGTATTTATTCAATGTTGGTATTTAATTTTTTAGATAAATGTTTGATTGTTGTGTTAATAGGTTGTAATGTTTGGATTTGTGATTCTGAATTGTGAATTTCGTTCTTATTTGGTTCCAAATCGATATTCTTTCTCGTTACGTCGTCGGATTATCTTCCGCTGTGCATGTTAAAAATCCAGGTCATGACACATTCGCCGATGCTGCGCTCTGATTGCCTTATTCATCACACCGGCACACCTGCTATCCATTTTGTTCCTGGCTTTCGAGTCCTCACGGGCGGCTCCTCATCACCGACTTCAGCTCATCAAACGCGAAAGCACAGAGCCCCTTCAACCTCCGATCCAGCTCGCAATCAAAGAACACATTCGCCCCCTCCTCACATACGGCTTTTGATTTGAATACCGACGGCCTCGTCTCGCAGATGCTGGACACCACGCTCAACGACCTAGACCACGAGATACATGATGCCCTAAGATAAAGCAGCAAAAATAACCAGATCTGATCCAGCTATGCACAGACTGAATGTCACGACCCGGATTTCAACCTGCACAACGGAAAACAATCCGGCGACGTAACCGGGGAAACAACCCCAAAAACACATCGGTTTGGAAAAACTCGAAGACAGGGGTCCCAGTTCACAGTTCTAACACTAACCATTTATCACAAATTACGTAATAAAAATTCAATCTAAGCATTCATATACCAGTCTAAATTGCATAATAACCGCTCAAATTATTCCTTGGAGTCCATACCACCAAGCTTCTACTGCGCAAACCTGATATCCTGAAAAAATATAATAGAGGATTGGAGTGAGTCATAACGACTCAGTAGACATCCCATCATCCACCAAATTGGATAGCCAATGGCCCTAACATGATACATATACATTACCCAACCTGCACTTGATACATACCATATAAAACTAAACAATATATATATGAAATTTGGCATTCCACAAATTTTTAGACATACAACCATAACCTACCCACAACTAAGACCAAGGAGGGCTTCTCACAAATATATAAAGTATGAGGAAGAGGTTATGCAATGCAACACTAACTAAAAGACTTACCATGCATATCATACAAAACTTATATGCTTAAATGAACTAATGAACACAACATAGATATTAACACCAATACCACTCTACAATGCATCTATGCACTACATGAAACATTAACATTTTCATTTTTCGCAAGGAAAGCATCGTCTTGCAATCTCGACGAGCTATGACTAGATCTACCATATATAGAAGTAATTGTATAGCTAAGCTAAATCCCGTAGTGCACCTAGGCAGGGGTGGCACTTAGGATAACCCGCGGGATCTGGGATCGAAGGATGCACCAGACGGTTCTAAGCTCCGCTGCCCACGGACACGACTACTAGTCTAGTATAGCTCGGTCTCATTAAATGTCTTTAATGCACACATGCATCACAACATCTCATGCCTTGCAATGAGTTTCTCACAAGCATCTCATATCATGCCATGCTCAACCTCAAGCACTATGCACATACACCATGCAATAACATACTAACCACTAGAAGATACACATCATACTAATATGACAACTAAAATGACATAGATTAACTATGCAATTGATACTATCTATTAAACACCCCTAAAATACTATGCTCATGATGTTAAAACTCCAATTAACATACTTAGACAAATACCAACATGATATGCACATACACACCATATGCCATGATAAGACTATGCACAATTACGGCCTCTTAACTTGATTTAAGAACAAAAGAATATATATAACAAAGTTCAGATTTAATATAAAAAAAGCTACTCACTTTAATCTTGCTAACCTACAATCGAAAGCATATACAACAAGATTTGCATAACTAGACATAGAAGAGTCTAAGAAATTATTTAGAACTTGTCTAATCTAATTAACTTGTAACAACATATAGAATAGACCCAATCGAGTTGAGCATAATCAAATAAGTTTACAACTAACCTCTAAAATTTATACCAAAGGTCATGCACATAATTTGGACACAAAGAGATTAATCAACTACTAAGATCACTATTAAATTGTATGTATCTACCAAATTGAAAACATACGACTACAAACAATCACCACGTCCAATATCAACCCGATACATATAAGTCGACATCTACAAGTCATTGGTGAATATTAAGTATTTAAATTTAATGATATTAGACATGTCCGGGATGCCTACCGGAATGGAGTCGACGATTTTTTGATCCAAGATTAGCACGTGCCTTGACCGGTTAATAAAGATTCCACTCCTTGATCTAAGCTAACTGCAAGCACAACAAGATTGATAGATATACATCAATGATAGGATATGAGATATGGTGTGAGGGAGTGTCAAAAATAACATAATTGAAGGATACTCGATACCGTAGCAGCCTGGACGCATGGTGGTGCGGCGACACTTGCTGGCGCACGCGGGAGGAGGAGGCAGCGCACAGAGGGGAGGCAGGGGTCCGAGGGGTCTGGAGGGCTCGGATGTGCACGCATGTGTGGGTGAACGGCGTTGGACAACGCAATGACAGAGGAGGGGCGGCTGCAGTGAGGGGGCAGTCGAGCGAGCTGGGAGAGGGGGTAGCCGTGGCTGGGCGATTGAGTGCGCCAGAGGGGGGGCAGAGACAGCTGCAACGGGCAGCTAGGCGCGAGGCCACACACGCAGGGGGGGAGGCGCCGTGGAGGGGGATTCGTGCGGGAGAAACCAAGAAAGAGAGAGAGAGAGAGAGAGAGAGAGAGAGAGAGAGAGAGAGAGAAATTTGGGGAGGGGGAGGGAGCTGCCCGTGCGAGAGAGAGAGAGGGGCGGAGGCAGCCGCGGGGCTGAGGGGGGGGAGCCGGACGGCCGCGGGGTGGCTGAGCCAGTGGCGGACGCACATAGGAGGTTGTGGGGTCACGTGACCCCACTAAAATTATTAATATTTTTTATACTAAATTTACCCTACGTTAACCCCCCTACACCGTGTACTATGGCGGCGGTGAACCATTGTATCTTGGATGCCTCCCACAGCCGGCCCTCCCCTGACTTTCTACGACGTCTCCATCGACAATTAGTTTTCCTCTGCATCATCGGCTACACTCCCTTGCAGATCTATTTACAGTCAAAGCACAACATCATCGATGAGGGCTGAGGCTGCTGGTTGCGACTACGGGAAAAAGTACATCATATCGAAACTCGTCTTCTGTGATGTTTTGCCGCGATTGAAAGTGCAAGACTGCCGACCGCTCAAGAGAAGAGATCGGCTATTTGC
The DNA here is from genome assembly GCA_036172225.1 of Cryptocoryne crispatula var. balansae. Lineage (NCBI taxonomy): Eukaryota > Viridiplantae > Streptophyta > Magnoliopsida > Alismatales > Araceae > Cryptocoryne > Cryptocoryne crispatula. The sequence goes on from CM069921.1 coordinate 29,132,926, forward strand.
TGGATTCTTCGTGTCTATCAGAGTGTTGCTGGAACGAGATATAGAGAACGAGTGCAAAGAGACAAAACAGTTATGAAACCACGCACATTACGTCAAGAACACTTTTCATAGTAAATTTTTTTTTCAAGTCTCTAACCAATTTTTAGGTATATCTATATATATACATAAATTAACATAGCTTTGAACTAACTATATATATTGTTAATCGATTCTTACTCTGCATGTTAGAGTAATCATGATAAAGAGTATGTTAAAATTTTAAGTTAGACGACTTATTTATTTAAAACACATGACATCTTTTTTCTATCTTATTCGTATAGGTTGTCGCATATTTTTTAATTGATGTATTCTTATGTTCATTAGGATGGAGTGTTACTTTATGAAATTAATATCTGGATAAAGTAGTTCATTAGATTCGAGCAACGCTTTGATTGAGACATTTCAAAATATGAAAAATGAGAAAGATGTATTTGAGAATGTCAATAACAGTTGCATTATTGAGACATTTCAAAATACGAAAACTCGTCGAGTTTATTTGTAAAGAAATATTATATCAAAAGTATTTTTTTATCTGAAAATTTATTCTGATATTTATATAAATTTATATTATTAATTATTATTAATTATTTAATTCAGTGACCCCACTAAGTTAAAATCCTGGATCCGCCACTGGGCTGAGCGCGCCCAGGGGGGAGGGGGAGGAGACGGCTGCGGGGCTGAGGGGAGGCGCCGCGGTTCGCGCGCAGGGGGGCAGCTCGATCGACGGCACGCTGGGCGGCAGGGGGCTGGGTATTGCGCGGCTGGGAGCAGAACCGGGAGGGGGTGTCAAGGGCAAAGGGGCAGCTGGCCATTGGCCTCTGCGCGCAAAGGGGAAGGCTCCGCGGAGGCACCGCGGCTCGGGTCAACGCAAGGGGGTGCCGCGGTTGCGCGCAGCCGCGACCATGGACCGAGCTGCCCCCCCTGCGCGCAAGGAAGGGGGGAGGCTTCGCGCAGGCAGAACCCAAGGAGGGGGGGGAGAGCTGCTGTGCGGCTCGACGCACAGGGGACGCGGGGGTTGGCTGGCGGAGGCAGAACCGAGGGGGGGTCGAGGGTGAGGGGGGCGGCTAGGGCACAGTAAAGGGGGTTCCAATGGGGGTAAAAATTGGGAAAAGGAGGGGCAAAAGGAGAAGGTAAAAGAGATGGTGATATATAATATATAAAAAAATCAGATATTACAATTTACCCTCCTTAAAATAAATTTCATCCTCGAAATTTAAATACTCTCACCGATACCTGAGGTTACCCTATTCTTCCAAATTCCTTGCTCCAATTCCCTTAAACATATTCTAATCTACATGATACAAACATCGAGATCCTTATAATCTTCTTCTCTACTTTGTATAGGCATTTATGATCATCAATCTTAATCATACTCAAGCACCGGTATTCATCATCATTCACTATTATATCTCAAACATAATTAAAATCCACAAAGGATCCCACACACATAAGCTTATGCTTAAATTCTTACCAAATGCATTCATACTAACACTCTAAACCTTTGATTCTCCAATAATATTCTCACCTCAACTAAAAATTTTTTCATGTCCCCAAGTATGTTGCAATCTTCTCTTCATCCTCTAATGCTATTCATATCATAAATTCTATATCATTTTTTTCCATCTAAACCTTGCTCATTCATTAAGTATCATATACCAAGTATGGTAGAAAATCACATAATTACTATCTATAAACAATCATAACAAGATTCTCCTTTTATTTTCCATTATAATCATTCAATATTATTATGTAGGTTAGTTATCCAAACATCAACCGAAAAAAAGTTGATACATAGTTGCATTTCTTCTAATAACCATCATATTAATACCATTCTAGAAGACTCATCATGATAAAGATAAACCTCTTTTGCCAATTCATTTATCCTCAACCTACACCCTTTCCAAATGAATCTTATCATAATTGCCTATATAATCCACACAAAATAAAGAATATGCATATCCTTAACGGTTCTTCTTATCTAAAGACCATTCTTAATAATTTACAGTCTAACTACTTCTTATACTCCAATTAAATCACAATTCAAAAATCAACCCATCACCATCCACTAAGGCCTCAGTATGAGCATATAAAGTCTACACTTAACTACGTTCGTAACTCAAGATTTGAAGAGATAAGAAATTCTCAATCAGGCCTGACATATATACATCATGATGGATAGAAAAAGAAATGCTCGAGTTCTAGATTGATAAATAAAGATGATAATCTAGAGGATATGATCACATTCTAAATCGGATTGTCAAAAACTTAAACTAATTACAACCATGTCTAAATAATTGTCTATCCTCTAATATTTATATCTAATCTTCTAAATACCTCATCCTCAATATCAAAAGATTTCCACCCTATGTTAATATCTAAATTCTTTTCATATAAATCTTATCTAAACCTCGTACCAATAATTCATATTCTAAACATGATATCTTCTAACCTTATTTATACAAAGTCATTGCATTCTCTTAGCCAAACTTCACAAAGAAAAGGATACTCTAAGATAAAACATGTCCCAAAATTATTTCATCTACTTATCCAGTCAATGTAACTACTCTTAGCTTCTATATGATTCACATACATATAATCAAAAATCTAATCACCTTATACCACCTATATGATATAGGTCTCCAAGAGGATCAAATCTCCAACTTCCATTAAAATGATCCTAATGAGTTAAGTACTCCTAACATCATTAACAACACAAAAAAAATAATCATTCTCTCTTTTCACTTTCATTCAAACCTTAATCAATCATATCAATCACAATTTCTTGTTCAAAGTGTTTGCCATCAAATTATCCTCAAGATATTCATCTCTAACCTCCAACATACAAATAATATCTATTACAATCACATATGATTCGCAAAAGATTCTCATCCTTGAAGATTTGCTATTTTTTCTTCAAACATCTCCCAAAACAAGATTCTTACATGATATAACACAATTTCCTTCTTATAAAGATTTTAGCTCTAATTCTACTTAATTCTAAACAACCAATAAGATAAGTCTAAACTATCCCTCTACTTCATCTAATCTATCCCTCTACTTCATCTAATCTAAGAGATTACCTATAATAAACCAAGGTCCAACTTCGCATATGACCAACCAATGATTCGACATAACCTCTAACTAAGATTATCTAAAGTCAAGATTTTGCTAAATTGATCAAACAAGATATGAAGAGATAATGAGTTCGAAATTTGATAAAGAAGATAAAAGATCTTGATAATGGAGGACACAATTAGAGTATCAATTGCTGATGTGTACCTAAATATAACTCTAAGAGAGGATCTCTCATTCATGAATCATGTTTCATACTACACATCTTATTCTCAATAGAATCAAAGTACCATGCATAATATTATCCAATTTCCAACTTTGACTCTCAAAATCTAGATTAATAATCTCATTTCTATATTCAATATCCCTTCATCCAAATTAATATCTTACATTTTTGAATTTGGTATCAAATCTATGATAAACAAATATTATATCCTCAATAATACCTATTATCTTCTCTTTATGCCACACATGTTCTCTTTACTTGATAGGATATACTAATAGCTTGAGTGTATTCCCATATAAATCATCTCATCAAATCTTTTTCAAATTTCCTCTTTCTTCGATTCAAATACCTATCTATCCATGTATCTATCTCGCCCTTCTATCTATTCCATCTATCTATCAATCTCTCTTCACTATATCCAACATATCTAGATATCCAAATTATCTCTCTATCTAATCTATCTATTCATCTAACCCTCTATGTAAATTTATCTAACTATTCATTTCATCAATCAATCTATCACCTCCTAATTTATCTAGCAATTACATCTATCACCTTAATGAAATCATATCCGCTCTATTTACTCAAAAGATTACCTTAATCCAAATCACAAGATATATTGAATCCCAAAATTCAATCGTCCTGTAGTAAGATCCACTAATTACAATATTGGCCAAAATCTAATCATCTAACATCAAATTTCCATACAAACTAAAATTCTTAATCCAATAAACAATCTAAAATTTTTCGTATCAACTTAAGATAAAAATCTTCTCATCATCAACTTCATCTAATCCAAACCGATCACATAAACCTGAGCAGGTCAATATAGACCTTAAGGCCAGGTTAGGGCTCTGATACCACGCTGTCACGACCCGGATTTCAACCTGCACAACGGAAAACAATCCGGCGACCTAACCGGGGAAACAACCCCAAAAACACATCGGTTTGGAAAAACTCGAAGACAGGGGTCCCAGTTCACAGTTCCAGACGAGAGGAAGAGTTTGAGCGGGAATCCTCAATTGAGTGATCCCTTTTCTGTAAGACATTGTATTTATACTGATATCAATTACACGGTGGCAGTTCCACCTAATATACAGTGTACAACTAATGCCACATGTGTATTTTACAATTAACTGAATATTATTTATTAACCAGGATTAATGTGAAAATACCGTTCGTTAACACCCTAGCATCGCCTAAATTGTCGGTTTCACGCCCTCCTCCCCTCTCACAGCTGTTGAATTAGTGGAAGCACCTGCGCTCTCGTGATAAGGGAGCCGGGTCGGTTCGACTGTGTTTATCAAGGCACCATGAAGGAGTACGGGAAGCTAAAGGAGGTTGCAAGGAAGCAACTGAACAAGAGCGGGATGCATGCATGATTTTAAACGTGAATACCTGAAATTTCTCTGCTTGTACTAACAACGGTTGTGATGGAACTCACCGTGGCTTCTGTTGTTATATAAATATATAATACACACACTATTTATGAGTTTTCCATAAAAATTGACTTAGTTTAATCTGAGTTTAAAATTTTTAATTATAAATGTAAAATATCATATTGTTATAAAATTAGATGATGATTTGATAATATCTATGATTAATATTCTGATTAGATGAAGGCTGACATTATAAATTTTAAATTATCTATATTCATATCTTTAAATTTATCTTTATTTATATTTTTAAATTATTATTACATGATTATGTAAGTTGATTAAGAAGATATTTATGCATATGTTATGAAAAATAAAATAAGACAGTACAAAAGAACAAAAGTAAAAATATAAAAATATAAGATTATTCTCGAATTTATTATACCAAAGATATGATAAGATTATACTTTAAACACATCATAACTCAAACTAAGCATAATGAGGATGGGGTTAAGCACAATGATTGGTTTATTGCTGTCCTCACTATATTTGGTTTGAGTTAGGATATGTTTAGAGGATAACCATATCATGTGTTTGGTACGATAAAGATAAATTCGTGAATAACCTTATAATTTTATATTTTCGCATTTGTTCTTTTATATTATCTTATTTTGTTTTTCATAACATATTCATAAAGATCTTTTTAACCAACTTATATAGTCATATAATAAATCTAAAATATAATTTGAAAATATAAATAACCATAAATTTAAATATATAAATTTTAAGATATAAATAAAGATAATTTTTAAAATATAATATCAATTTTCATCTAATCAGGAGCACTAATTATAAATTTTATCAAATAATCATCTAATTTGTAGAAGACCCATTAATTGATGAAATTTCAAGAAAATCTCTGTGACGGAAAAAATGATGCATCAAAAAGATCTGGAACATCAAATTTTATCGAAAGAAAGATAAGAATTTATTTCATTAACCAACACACACTCAACATTGATTGTTGAAAGAAAAATAAAGTTCTCACCATTGTTTCTACTTTAGGTTAATAATAAGTTTACACGATACAAATTTACTATTTACACTATATATGTATAAGATCTTCTTGCTATTTACATGATTGTTTGATTAGGATTTACCTATGACAATTTTTCTAGCTCTCAGAAAAAATCATAGAGGACAAGTAACACCAAAGCAAGTTAATGTTTTGTGCTTCCTTGAGCCTTTCTCCTTGAACATCTGTCTTTGCAAGCCTCTCACTATCAACCAAATCCACATGTGTCTACCAAATAAGATGACAATTAGATTTCTAAACAAGCCTATCTGAAGAAATATAAAGCTGATCAACTTGCAAGTTTATGAGATACTTCATTTTTACAATTTAACTTAGATGGCTAGAAACATGGCGACACCTAAGTTTCTTAGAAGATACAATGACAACAATCACAAACAAAATAATGATGACGAACAGATAAATCCACCTCAAGTAGACCTCCACAGAATTCTAGTAAATTGGAGAACTCAAGGATGAAAGTAAGACATCGCAACATGGAACCAGCAGAGGTAAGACATCGCAACATGGAACCAGCGGAGGTCTGTAGAAGAATATTTTATCCAGCAAAATATGCATGGTCAGCACTCTATGACATGATGTGAAAAAAAGAAAGGTAGGACAATGTCATAAAAGTTGAATCATGTTGCGGTAAAGATAGGCAAATCGAATATCTAGAAGGTTTAACAATTTGTTGCAAAATGGTTCAACCCTTAGAAGTTGATAGTAACAGATACTCGATCAAGCAGATACGTCATTGATGTGGAGTGCAGATCACCTCAAGAGGTCGCTTGAGGCTGTAGCCTCAAACCCTCATATAAATAACACCATTTAATTGATGATTTAATGACTTTCCAACTCCCGAGACATTAAATGCTATCATTTATGTGAGTAGTCTGAGATTACAGGCACAAGCACCCTCTTGAGGTGATCTGCATTCCTTGATGTGGGGATGGGCTAGTGTGGCAAATAGATGGTTCCAGTTGGAATTAGGTACCAATGGGCTCCTAGGCTCAATTAAAATTGGGTAGAAATGGGTATCGGATGGAAGGAGTGGTCAACCAGGCACTCTAAAAAAAGATGATAAAATAATAAAATAAAAATATAACATATGGATGAAATAAGTTGTCACTGAAGGAAGTGTAGTCAGGAAACTTACCACGATAGGTGATTGAGACTAGTGAAGATTGAATAGTCCGAGTCTAGGTGGGATTCCTTGGATAGAGGCTATTGTGGGAAACTCCGGTTGTTGCAAGGAAGGCTAGCCCCCATGCAGACTCGGATTACCGTTCCGAAACCCTTCTAGAACTGAAAGATAGGGGATTCTATAAGAAGTGGGTGGGCGTCGTCATCGTAGAGGTTGGGGGGACGAAGAAGAGAGTGACATTAAGAGGGGGAGGCAGCCAGAGAGGTTACCGAGCACCATCATGCCCTTATTTCTTCCCACAATGCTGTAACGGTGGGTTCCCTTCTCCGATCGCGTCGTCTTCCTCTTCTAGCGGCACCGTCGAGCCCTACTCCACGTTCAGGCAGCATCATCGAGCCTTGTTTTCCTCTTCCGGCATGCCACGAGCACTTCCATTGTGATCTACCATTTGGCAGCGGCCGTCGCTGTAGACACGCAATTTTGGCCTAGTTGAAGAGCTTAAATTCTTGTTTTCATGAGTAATATTTGAGTAACCTTTCAAGGAAATCAAGTTTTCCAAAAAAAATCAAGTTTTTCGGCACATTTCGAAGAAGATCAATAGACGTTGACCAGGGTCAAAGCGCCCTATATACAGGGCACCAGACCCTGGTGCCCTATATACAGGGCACCAGGCCCTGGCACCCTATATACAGGGCACCTGGCGCCCTATTTATAGGGCACCAGGCACCCTATAAATAGGGCACCAGGCGCCCTACTTATAGGGCACCTGCACCTGATCTGACTGATTGGACAGATTGATGGGACAGTTCTGCAGATAAAGTTGCCCTCTTCTTGCCTATAAAAGGACCCCCATTTGGAAGGTTTAGCACACACTAAGGGCGTCTCTCACCTCCTCTCATCCACCACTACACATCCCAGGCCTTGCAACCCCCCTCCAAGATGTCAAACCATCCCAAAACCATCTCCCAAAACCCAAAAAAAATCATAGTTGCTTCTTGAAGGGATATTCCAGCAGAATGAAGTTACCCTCTTTTGTGCTGTAGAAAGACCCCCATATGGAGGTTTTTGGACACCCCATGTCCGTATCCCACCTCATCTCATCCACCACTACGAATCTAAGCCTTCATAGCACCCTCTCAAGCCCTTAGATCATCCCAAAATCCTTCCCCAAAAACCCAAAAACTCACAGTTTTCTTCTTCAGAAACATGGTTTTTCTCCAACTTTGAGGGCTTCTACACTCCATTTCCCTTACATCTAGTGCCAAAACACTCTTTCATTAGCTTCACTTGAGTATTGGCTGCTTGAAGAAATCCTTCTTCCATCTTGAAGGTCTTCCTACACTCTGGGGCGACGCCGCAAAGAAGGGAAGAAAATCTGCTGAAGCCAGTCCCTGGTGCCCCATAAATAGGGCACTTTGACTTTGGTCAACGCGCCCCATCAAGGGGACACCTGCAGCAAGCGCCCCATATATGGGGCACTAGCAGGGGCAGACCCCGTTTTGCATTTTTTTGAGTTTATTTACCTTTCCGGTCGATCCTTTACTCCCCCTTTCATCTTAACTTTCATTAACATGTCATTTAGCATATATTAAGCCACTCATTTGTATTTTCATGCATATTTAAACCTTCTAAATAGGGGTTGGGATTTAGTCCCAATCCGGTCAGTTCCTTCCCTCTTTCATGTTTACATTTGAATTTGAGCATGATTCTACACTTTCACTAGAACTAATGATCTTATCAATTGTTTCTATGTTTTCTTATGGACATTTTTAGGTAAATCCGGCTGAGGCGGAGCTTCAACCGAATCAAAGACGAAGGACTCACTAAGCTCTCTTCTTTCGGTCGGCCGAGAGAGAAGAAGTAGGAACCCAACAATCTCCCCGCTTCCGAAGGTACGACGGTCATTTTTATTCTTCATTTTTATCTTTTCTACTATATTTTGGAGCCTTTGGCTCCTGGCGACCACAACCACTAACATCCCATCCACTAAGTCCCCAAAGAGAGCATAGGGGGCCGGAAAAGGGGAGATCTACGGATATCCCGTTTCGGGTGCTTACAGTCGCCTCTTCAAGTTGCCGCAAATGGAGTCAGGACTTGTGGCATCATCACAATGAGCCACCGGCTGGGCTCTCATTGTGATGGGCCATGGGAGAAAAAAGGAGGCCCAATAGACCTTCTGCCACATTACCTAACAATGTCCAAGAGTGAGTGAGCAGCCAAAATTGTTGGAGTTGATTCCACATTGGATATATATCTCAAAAAGTAGACACAACAGTCTCATATATCTAACCTACTATATAGAAGTGGGAATCTAGTTTTTTCGTCCTTCCATCTTGGACCGTTCGATAGGAATGAGCCCATATTTGACCGTAGTATATAGAAGTGGGAATCCAATTTTTTCGTCCTTCCATCTTGGACCCTTCGATAGGAATGAGCCCATATTTGACCGTCAGATGGTGATGGAATTTGTTGATCTGCACCCTTCGATCGTGACTGGCGGACCCTTATGCGACCGCCGAAGCCTCACACAAACCATCGCGACCACCGGACACTTATGCATCCTCCATCGTTCTCTCTCGTCCCCTCACCTAACTGCGCCTCCTCCCGTCTTACCCTCTGCACCATCGGCTGTCTCCCGCTGTCAAACCCTATTTATTGTCCTTCCGCCACCAAGCTGCCAAAGCCGCGAAAGCCGCCAAACCTAACGAAGATGGACCCTTCTACTAATTGGAGTCCTTCCGTAATCATCGTCTTTAGCCTCTGATTCCTTTGACCTCAATCTTGACTTGGAGTCGATGCTCCTTTCCTGAATAATAGGACCAGTGGAGGCAACTATTTGAGACTGGATATATGGGGTCTGAGTCAAGGTAAGAATCATTGTCGTAAACAACATTCCTCTTTTATCCCGACTCTGATTAACGTTCTAACCATCCAATTTCTCCTCCATCCGTACTCTATTTAGGTACCCATATACGTCCGTCCCCCCAACTGTTCTCGTCGGAATAATGCTGGAGACTGCCCTGCATGTCAACAGCCTTGGAGTAGATACAGCCGGTTTGTAGCACATCATAATGCACTTGTTTCTTACTTTGGCTTAATGTTCTAACCTTCCGATTTCTCCTCCATCTATACTCTGTTTAGGTACCCATATACGTCCGTCCTCCCAACTGTTCTTGTCAGAATAACGCTGGAGACTGCCTCTGCACGTCAACAGCCTTGGAATAGATACAGTCGGTTTGTAGCACATCATAATGCACTTGTTTCTTACTTTGACTTACGTATAATGACTTGTTGAAATTGGTATGTAGGATTCCACTTGATTATAATCTTTAGTTAAGTTATCTTGAAGATTGGCTTCCACCTAGAAGGCAGTGACGTCGCCTTATGTTTATTGGTATATATGCTTGTTCCTCTTAGTTAGGCGCTTTGATTATTTTATGCCTAACGTATTAAAAATACATAAAACTTAAGCACTTTGTTCCATTAATATTTACTTATTGTTTTATACAATTTGTTTATTAAAAATGCAATTGCAATGTTGTGCACAACCTTTTCATTTATAACAACAATATAATTAGTTTGATAGTATTCCTACTTTAGCAGCAAGGGTAGATAGTTGAACTTTAATTAACACACTTTCTTATCTCTACTTATTTCTAGGCTGTGGACAACCATTAGGCTCCTAAGTTTCTAACTAAATTATCCAATTTTAAACAAAACTAATGCTTGATCCTAATAAAAGCATACTTAATATTTGCTCCTAATAAAACTAGATAGAAGCATCTGCTTGAAACTGAAAGCAAAAACAAAAGAAGAAAGAGTAGCTCAGTCCATTGTACATTTTTTCAGTCCATTCATAGTCATGTTATGTTATGTTGATAATCAGGAATTGTATTTATTGTAGTTTATTGCTCGTATAATCATGTACTTGATAGTCATGTGCTCCTATTTTCACAAGAAATAAACTCCTATGTTTAGATTTTTTTATCTTTTTTTTATCTTTTTTCAATTTTCAGAATTGTCTTGAGGCAACACAGCCTGACCTCCTTGCAGCCATAGCATTATCAAACATAAGGTTTGTCTTCTTGTTTGTTTAGCAAACATATTGTCTTTTGGGTTTGATAATTTTGTTCTTAGTTGTTTTAATTTTCAGCTTTCGGATTTTTAGATTCCACCTCCTTTTTAGATTTCAGATTTTAGATATTCTCCTATCCAATTTTTTCATGTAAATAAATTTCTATTCATATGATAGATATTTTGATGTTTCCTTTTCACTTATTTTATAGTTTGTTCCTTCTGTGGGTTTTTCTTTTTAGTAATGTCCTCTTTAGCATTGTGTACTGTTGTTTTTTAGTTCTTACGTTTTGACATTTAGAAATGGAAGAGGGTATTTGTTCTACTGATTTTTTAAATGCTATTTAACAACCTTTTTGTGTTTGCTGTTGTGTCACTTTATGTCAATAGCAGAGGCCTGCAATGACCTTGAATTTGTTAAATTGGGCCAGAATCAGTCAGTTAGGCCTATTCCATTAGTGATTTCTTTGTTTGTAATCAGAGACTCAATCACCACATAAAAATTCATGACTTTGTCTTAAGTTAAAACTTTGAGCATCTAGGTCTGAGAGCTAATTGATTGGATCTTGTTCGTTAACTTTTAAGAACACAATAACCAAGCATATAGTTTTTTCCCAAGCAATATTTTCCCCCAAGCATGAGAAATCTTCAACTCCAAAATATTGAAATATGAAAGTTCAAGGTTTAAGAAAAAGGGGGATCCTTATCAAATCTTAAATCAAAACTGAGGATCTCAAATAATAAAATACGAAAACGGGAAAAAAGGGGATGGAATTTCAAGCTTTTCAAATCTGAAACTTATAAATCCAAAAAATTTGAAACTTTCAAAATCTGAAAATTAGTGAAGTCTGAAAATCATAAAAAAAAAGAAATCATTGAATTCCTGAAAATGTCATAATTTGAAAGTTTCGAAAGGGATGAAATTTGGAACATTTAGAACTGAAACCTCCAAATATCAAAATACCAAATTTGAAATCTGAAATTCAGATTAAGAATTGCTCAAATATGAAATCTGGTATAAATCCTAAATCAGAACAATGCAGAAATCTAAAAATTCAGATATTCAGTAAAATCTGAAATCTTTATGAATCAGTCCATCTTGAAAAAGCCTACTCAAATCCAGCAATTGGAAACATGGAATGACAAAATCTGAAACCAAACCCAAAACTTCCAAGTCTGAAATGTGTAGTTTGGAATTTCAAACAAAAAATATGTTCGAATCTGAATATGAGGTCAAGATCGTTAAATCTAAAATCCCAATTAAGAAACTCTGAGTTTTAAAGTACTCCAAATTCAAAACTTAATTCTGGAACTTCAAATTCCAAACTTGGAAGTGTAGAAATCATAAAGCAGCACATCAAAATCTGAATTCTCAAAAGATAATATAACTCAATCCAAATGACACAAAGTCTAAGGAAGGATACTTCTGGAATCAGATCTAGTGCCAAGGTGACAGCGGTACCGTTGAAGCATTTTCTTATGAGGCAGGGAAGGCTGTATCGTGTCCAATGGACCAGCTACATACGTGAACTTTGGATAGCCATCAGATCTAGCAACAATTGGGTTTGAAAAGGTTAGGAAAAAAAAGGAAATCAGCCGGAGGGAGAAAAAGTTTCTTGAACAATCTTTTATTTCTAGCTCTCCAAATAGCCTAAAGCATAGTCGAAAGCATGAGATTACATCAAGGCCCAATTATGCAATCTATCCAAATTCAAAACTTAATTCTGGAACTTCAAATTCCAAACCTGAAAGTGTAGAAATCATAAAGCAGCACATCAAAATCTGAATTCTCAAAAGATAATATAGCTCAATCTAAATGACACAAAGTCTAAGGAAGGATACTTCTGGAATCAGATCTGGTGCCAATGTGACAGCAATACCACTGAAGCATCTTCTTATGAGGCAGCGAAGGCTATATCATGTCCAATGGACCGGCTACATACGTAAACTTTGGATAGCCATCAGATCTAGCAACAATTGGATTTGAAAAGGTTAGGAAAAAAAAGGATATCAGCCGGAGGGAGAAAAAGTTCCTTGAACAATCTTTTATTTCTAGCTCTCCAAATAGCCTAAAGCATAGTCAAAAGCATGAGATTAATTACATCAAGGCCCAATTATGCAATCTATCCAAATTCAAAACTTAATTCTGGAACTTCAAATTCCAAACTTGAAAGTTTAGAAATCATAAAGCAGCACATCAAAATCTGAATTCTCAAAAGATAATATAGCTCAATCTAAATGACACAAAGTCTAAGGAAGGATACTTCTGGAATCAGATCTGGTGCCAATGTGACAGCAATACCACTGAAGCATCTTCTTATGAGGCAGGGAAGGCTATATCATGTCCAATGGACCAGCTACATACATAAACTTTGGATAGCCATCAGATCTAGCAACAATTGGATTTGAAAAGGTTAGGAAAAAAAAGGATACCAGCCGGAGGGAGAAAAAGTTCCAAGATTGGTTTCTTTAATTTCACATGATGCAAAAAATGTAGTAATTTCTTTAATTTCTGGTTTGAAACATATCTAAATCGAATCATAAAATCATAAGCGTAAAGGTATAATCCTAGACTGCCCATTTTCAGATATAGCTTAGACCAGTTTTAAGAAGCATGACCTTTTCAAAATAGATCTGGAGGGTAGTAGACTCAATAAAAACCTTTATTCAGATGATATGGGATCGATGCTAAGTCTGGATCTTCAGACCTTAGAGCTCTAAGTCACGGTCCAATCCGTAATCATTGGGGGTTAAATGCTAGTTATGAATACAGGTTTAGTCAGATCCGAGTTAATAAGACTTGGAGAGTATATGTGTTTTGAAGCTGGTTTACTTAACAAAGAAATCGGGTGTAAGTATAGGTCTTAATATTTAAATATTTTAGCTAAACTCATATCATTTTGATTGTAGTTTGAACATAATAATGTGTTCTAGGTGGGAAGGACTGAATATGAAAATTCTTTTAAGCTGCAGGTATAGAAATGCTCAGAATCAAATGGGATAGTGGATGCTGGGAAAGTTTAAATTCTGACCATGCACTCCAATTTTGGATTTTTAATATTTTGTAACTTGAACTGATAGACATGCCTTGAGAATCTGAAATTCAAATTTACAGTATCTTTTCTCAGTTCTTGGAAGCATTTTCAAGAAAACTGTCACTTTTGCTTATTACAGTTAAAAACATTAAGATTACGGGCACGAGAAAAGAAAAAAAGTAGAAAACCAAACTGAAAACACATCAAACAAGTAAGATCCCAAAGGATGAAAAGGAAAACAACCCTCTACAATAAAAAATTCTTCTGTGTACAAAGGAGAAAAAAAAACAGTAGTAGACACTCATTACTGGTCTTCTTCGGCTTCCACAGCCTTGTTGGCTTGCTGAAAGCCTTGCTGCCTTTAGTTCTAGCAAGAGCCCAAAGTGACCCTTTTATTTATTGGATGGCAGAAGTCAGTAAACTCCAGCCTTTGCCCAACAATTAACTTGATCTTTATTACCATATATTTTAAATAATTCAAAACAAGCCACCATTCACATGCAAACTGAATGCTTTTTTATTATGAAGAGTAACCTCCATTAATGCAAATATATGGTACTTGGAGACGACCTGGGTGAGTAACCCAATCCCTAGGCCATCCTACCAGCCCTTGGGCAAGTCCATGCTGAAATCCATTAAAAAATGGGCCATATGATCACCGAAATCTATCTACACCACACCTACCTGATCACCTATGCATTCCCCCTCTCGGCTGCATGGTTAAATCTCTTTAACTCCAAGGACCAGGCCATGTCAAGACATGCCCGAAGCAAGCAAATCCAGGCCTGTTTGAGCTCCATCCGAAGCCTCCCCTGGCAGCATAAAAGCAGTGAGAAAAGGGGACCCGAGAACATCAGATATGCAACAAAATAACAGCACGAAGGCCCCAATCAGTGGGGTGATAAATTTTGGCAAAGGCTTATGGGTCTAAATGGACCTTGATTTGGCTCTCATAACCATAAAGAATATGTAATTAACAAGATAGAATAATGACCTTAAGGATGGTACACATGGGTCAAAAATAAAAGAGGAGAGCCCCAATGTCATACCTCTTTACCCCCATATGCCTATCAAAAGCCAGGTTGTTTTCTTCTAGAAACTCCAAAGACAGTCTCTAAACGCCTATCAGAGGCAAGTGTAACCCATAAAATTTAATAGAAACACTCTCACTAAAGCCCACTAATTACCCCACATAACACCAAACTCTTAGAAAATAATTACAATAACACTCTTGTAACTCACATCCCCCTCCATGAGAAAACTTGTTTCTCGCTCTATGAGAAAACCTCCCTTATAATTAAGAAAACTTACATCTTAAAGAAATAACTAACAAAACTCCCTTTTTATTCATGTTTGTAATTCCAAATTTCCAACAATAGAGAGGATGAATTTTCTTTAAAAACTTGCTCATCACATGAGGACCAGGAAATAGCGTCACTTGAACAAAACTTTTACCTAATATTATCTACGATCCGGGATTGCTAATTTGGATTTTCTCCATTTATTTCCATGCACGATATGCCAAACCTTTGAGCAATGTATTTAAGGGCACCCGTAAGCAAATTGATGTAACCTCAAAATTTAAAGATTCTTGTTTTGGAAATTCTTTTTCCTTTTGAATTTGGATTAGATTTGATTAGACCTTAGCATTGACTTCTTAGAAAAATAGATGGTATTCCATAAAAGTACTAACTAGAGTCAAAATTATATGTTGAGGTTGTTAGGTTCTTTGAAAATTGATTTTGACCTCTCCCCGTCGGATGGTGCGAAGATCCGACGTTAATTATATCGAGATTACTCAAATACCCTTGATTAAGCATCATAGCAATCCATTGAAGTAGAAAACATACATCCACAAAAATAAACATTCACACATAGGAAAACAACCCCATGAGTTTGATAGAATGCAAGCACTAGATTTGGTTTGAATTTCAGTTTGATTAATTTGAATCTGTTTGAGTTGAATTTAATTTGTTGATTGCTTTTGGTTTGGGTTGAAGTTAGATGTGTTCATATTAATTGAATCAATTTGTTTGAGTTGCTTATTGTTTTATGTTTGATTCAATTTGAATTTATTTGTTGATTTAAACTTGGTTTGAGTTTGAGTCAGCAAATTGATTTGTTTAATTAAAATTTGAGTTTGTTTGGTTTACTGTTTGGAGAATTGGACTTTCTTACTGGTTTAGATTAGTTCAACCTAGTTTGAGTTGAGTTTGTTTGATTGAGATTGAATTTGATTTGGGGAATTAAATCTGTTTTGATATTTGACTGAATTGATTACAATTTGTTATTTATTCATTAACTTGGATCTTTCAGATTGTATGGACTGATTTAGGTTTGATTGATTTGAGGAAGATTTGAATGTTTGCTGTCAGAATCCGCTTGGATTGGATCTTTTATGTGTTGATTGTGATTTAAATGTGTGTTCTTTTAAATTGATTTGATTTATTTGGAAGTCTCTCTTTAAGATCATGTTTCATTTAATTTGAACCAACCTGGGCTTCTGCTGCAGATTTAACCGAACCTGAAGTTTGTAAGTATTTTCGGTTCCCTTGAACCTTACAGATTTTTGAAATGTACTGATTTTGTACAGATCACAGATTTTCAGATTTCGGATTTTTTACAGTTTCAGATTTGCTTAGGTTTGGATTACTTAGAGAAATTTGATTTGATTTAGTTGAATTTGATTGATTTGGATTGAATTGAATTAGAATTGAGTTTGATTTGAGTTCAATTTTAATTAGGTTGAATTTAGTTCATTCGATTCATTGGTTTCAGTTAATTCTGCAGAATTTGTATTTCATGAATTTGACAGTTTCTGGATTCTCTTTTATGCAATTTTCAGATTTATATGAAATGATTTGGGACGGTTTTGAATTTGAATTTTCTTATCGGCTTGAGTGGTTTGGGACTACCTGATTGCGGATCATCTTCTGACTTGTTCTAACTTAAATTTAAGAGGCTCAGATTTGGAAAGGGCCTGTGAGTTTCATGATTGCAATGTTCTAATTCCAGAAATTTCATACATTTAGTTTGCTAATCCCCTCAAAAACTTTTCTCAGATTTTTATATATGAATAAAGCTCAGATTTTGAATCTTTAAAATTCGTATTTGAATCTTCAAATTTCAGATTGCAGAATTTAGTTCGGATCTCCTGCAGATTTCAGGTTTCTTACAAATTCTGCACATTGCAGACCTCTGATTTTCGGCTGCAGGTTTTATGGGCCTTAAACTTTCAGATTTCTTTTATTTACAGATTTCAGATTGCTGATTTCAAATTTCAGATTTTAAATTCTGCATATCTTACAGCCTTCGGTTCCTTGTTTTAAATGCAAAGTTCAGATTTTGATCTTTTCAAATTTCAGACTCCAGATTTCTTGCAGATTCTGCATTTTTTAATTGATTTCCAGATTGCAGGTTTTAAAATGGGTTCTACACAAATTCAGATTTCAGATTTTATGGGGTATTCAGATTTTCAGTTTTCTGGATTTCGTGCACACTTGCACACTCAAATTTCAGATTTTTATATTGCAGACCTTGTGTATTTCAAGTTCAGAAGTTTTTTATTTCAGGTTCAAAACTTTTTACAGTTTTCAGTCTTCGGATTACAGATTTTAATCCTGTACAGATTTCACCTTGACTGGCGTAGGCTTCCCCCTCTGATTTGAAAGTTCAATTAATATTTCTGGATCCCCTACCGGATGAGCAAGCTTCTGCCACAGATTTTATTTTTTGTTATTATTTGCATTCCGATCATTTCATGAAGTCATTGAACTCCCTTTTCCATTGAATTTGCACCGAACACAATCTCCACATTGTTGGAAACACAGCATCATGACATTCATTCTATCAACTTGGAATCAAGTATCTGTCAGTCTTGAGTTTTGTTGTCTTGAACATGTTCCAGCCTTTGATAGGCATCCTGAAATTTGTTCAATGTTTTGAGATTGTGCATGTCCCGGTCTTTTATAGACTTGTGAGAAATTAGCTCATGTCGATTCTCAGACTCCTTCATGAGTTGATGAACTGTTTGCCAAACCGGTAAGACATTGGGTCTGTTTTATAGACCTTTGGATGTCTACCTTAAAAAGAGGGTCAGGAGGTGGGTTTAGAACCGGCCTCCTGGTTTCCCTTTGTTTTGAATTCTTTTAAGTTGAGCTGAAGCCATGAGGTGGGTTTAGAACCGGCCTTATGCTTGCCTCGGTTTATTTAAATTAAATGGATTTTTATTTAATTTAAATTGATTGTTTGTTTTATTATTATTTTTGAATTAATCATGGGTCAGGAGGTGGGTTTAGAACCGGCCTCCTGGTTTCCCTTATGTTTTGAATTCTTTTAAGTTGAGCCGAAGCCATGAGGTGGGTTTAGAACCGGCCTTATGCTTGCCTCGGTTTGTTTAAATTAAATTGATTTGAAAATTTAAATTTTAATGTCACAGCACTGTTCATCCGGGGCAAATGGGCCCATCGTGGGCACCTGCAGCCCAACAGCCGCGTCCGCCGGCCTCCTCTCTTCTTCTTCCTCTTTTTTCTTTCACATCTTTTTCTGGTGGGCCCCACCGCCCGTTGACCCGAGCGTCAACAGCCTCGGTGGCCACCCGTGCGAATGCCTCGGCTCCTCCCTCACGCGGACCCCCGCGCTTCTTCACTGTTTATGTATCCACCGTGGATATATGTCCTGAAAAAAATAACTCCCACCCCTCCTTCTCCTTCATCCGACGACGGCGGCGACGGCGGATAGCTCCGGCCCTCCCGATGACAGCGGCAGGATCTCGACGGCTAGAGGAGGGGCCGGAGGTCCCAACGTTGTGGGAAAACAACCCCAACGGGAGGAGAAGAGGGAGACCTTGGCGGTGACACCAGCGGAAGCACGGCGGCTCGACGGCAGTGCGAACGGGAGAAGGCGGCTCCGCTAGTATTGTCCGGTGGAGGGGAAACCTTCGGCACCTGCGTAGGAAGAAGGAGAAGAAGTTGACGGTGCGTCCGGGAGAGGTAACCCTCCGCCCTTCCTTCTTCGTCTCTTGCGGTCTCTCTCTCTCTCTATTGATCGATCTCATAGTAGCTCCCTTCCGTCCGTCCTCTTGCCTCGCTCTTCAAACGCGATGGCCTCCAACGGGTTTTATAAGCCCCCGGCTCTCCTGCTCCCTTTGGGAGGCTTACCGAACAGGTCTTCCGGCCTCGAGCCGGACTCGGAAAGGCCCGAGATTTGTGGGATTTACTCCCGTTCTCTTCTCCAACTCCTTCCGCCGCGTTGGAAAACCTCCGAGAATAGGACTCGCTCCCCTTCCTCCGTCAGGAGACCTGCCGAACAAGGCCGTTCGATCCGAGCTGGACTCGGAAGGCCCCAATATCCACTGGTATTCCCTCCCTCGGATATCCTCCTTTCCTTAATAAGAATTGCAGGAGAAGACATCTACTATTAGATGAGTCCCGCTTGAAATCGGACTCCCCTTGCCTCGTCCGTATTTCTTTCTTTCGGAAGAGTCCCGATTTGGAGTGAAGATCGACCGAAAGTCCATCCCGACTCGTCTCCTCGACCACCGTAAACACCGGGCTTCGGATGCCCTTGTTCGGCCTCCCCAAATGCCAAATGGGCCTGCTCTTGTTCTCCCTCAGCCCACGGTTTTGAACCTGGTCGCTCCTTTGTTTGCTCCTTTTTTTTTCCTAAGCGCTGTTGACACTTCTAGCCAATGTCTCCACATAGGGAGCTATATCGAGCAAGCCATTTTCTCCTATCCTCTTGTTCCATCGTATGTTTGCTCCTGCAACAGAGGTGCGCAAGTCCTTCCAGCCCTCACTAATAGCCTTAATTTGGTTTTATACATGCTTTACACATGAACATGAAATGAGTGTTTTGTTTTGTCACCTCGGCCTTTTCTTCCTTCCCCTCCTTTTTTCTAAATATAACCTTGTTGGCTGGAACTCGCATATAAGGAGATGTCTTCATTGTCCCCTTTTTTCTTTGCAAATATGGGTGTCAACACAAATGTATAAAAATTAACATACAAGAACAAGAGGACTTAGAAAACATCATGTACAAATTTTCCTCTCCAATCTCTACTGCCTTCACCAGAGCTACATTGCAAATGACCTTCAGGCGGGTTCTGCCACAGATGGTCAACTTGGAATTTGTTGTTATCTTTATGGCACAATCTTTTCTCTTCAATCATTCATAAAAGACCTACCTGCAGAGGACAACACTACTTTCATATCGCTCTTCCCCTTTGGCGTGGCCCCTTCTGGAGTAAATGATCATTTGCTACAAACCTACAGCTTTTGTCCACCGGAACATGTGTATTTGGCCCGGATATCTAATAAGCTCGCCATAAATGAGTTGCAACCAAAGTTAAGCATGTCATAGAACAAAAAGATTTTCAATTGGAGATCTTTGTCTTAGCTTGTTGCTTCAGTACCTTAACCTGCTTTTCAAGATCCTTGATGTATTTCACTGCAAGGTTGAGCATGTTAACTGTGCTCGTTTGTTGCCAATGAAAAATGCAGACGAAGATTAGATTCTCTACTGCTGCCAGTCAACCAAATAAGGGAATGGGGACCTATTCATTGTGAAGCTCAATACTTCTCTCAATTACCTTGTACATGTTAGGGACAAGTTCCTGCAATTTTCACATCCTCTCACTGATCCTCATTCTTCTTACTTGATAATCTCTAAATGATGAGAATCAAGAGAAAAAATTGACAAATTTTGTGAACTATCGTAGGGATGAATTAATGTGCCACATGAGAATCAGAGGCTATAGAGGACTTAGTCCCAAATCAATTTTAGGGATAGTCTCTAATTCCCGTCAAGGGCTATAGAAGACTTAGCCCCAAATCTATTCAAGGATAAATTTTTTATGCCTATTAAATCCCACGAGGAATTTAATCTAATTCATGAGAATTATGACTTCTATGCCTTCCCACACATGTATTTCATGATTCAAGCAATGGAGAATTTTTTCATGTTTGAAGACTACATTAGTGTAATGAGGAGCAAGAGCAGCCTCATAACTTATAGGAATGCAAATACATCATCATCATAATCATAATCATAATCTGCAACATTGGAGTCCACCACAAAATCTGAATGACTAGATCTGAGGAAGACTGATGACTCAGGAAGTCTGGTTTGGGAGATTAATTTATTTTGATGTTTGACAGGTTAGAGATTGCCTTTGGGTTTTAATGAACTGATTAAAGTAATTATCCATTAAAATTTGTTATCTTCTGATTTGCTTTAACTTAAGTTTGGGATGCTCATATTTCTTTTAAAAAAAGCTTTTAGATTTAGATCTATTTGTATTTTGATTTGAGTACCTTTTGGTTTTAAATTCAATTTGATGTGAGTTAAATTTATTTGATTATGATTGATTTTAAGATTGATTTAAATTTGATATGGAATTTGCTTGAAATATATTGTTTGGGTCTGGTTCAGTTTGATCAAGATTTGATTGAGACTGATTTAATTTGTTTTAGGCTTTGTTTTATGTCTTATGAAGATTTGTTGCAATTTGGGGTTTAAGACTATTTTTAGATTGCTTGATGTTTGTTAAAGTCTACTTTTTATTAAGGTTTGGAAGTCTCTTTTAAGATTGGATTATTATTTTTTTTGAGTTAAAATCAATTCAGGTCTTGTTTGTGAATTTGATTATGGCTGTTGTTTGTTCAAGGTTTAAGATGCTAAAAAAAATAGTTTGAACGTTGTTTTAAAATTGGCTTGAGATTCTTCAGATTTAAGGTTAATTTAGATTACTATGTTTGGATGGGAATGAGCTTCTTAGGAATCTATTTAGAGTTGGAACTAGGAACCTGAGATTTTAAATACGATCAATAGTTGATTGTACCTGAGAAGCTTTCCGCTAGGAATCCTGATCTGACAAGAGCAGAAGACACAAGGTGAGGGGGCTGACGGTACAATGCAGGGGCTGGCGGAAGGAAAAGAAGCTCATCGTAGCCAACGTGACGACTTCAGAATTCTTCAAGAAAGCTCCTATATTCTTTGAAACATGTGCATGTGGGTCGAGAAGTTATTACGGTGTGGGTGTTTATTTTTTTCTCACTTTCCTGGTCGTGCTGTTACTAATTTGATCTGCATTAAAATCAAATGTTGCTGCGTTGACATTCATAGTGACTAAATCTTATTGGGCCATAATTGCACGATTCCACTTACACTCCAAATGTATGGGATCCTTTTCAATGAGCTACTATGCAACCTCCTATATGAGATTTGTTGTTTGTATCGGTGTAGGTTGTGGTGCTCTTGTTGCATATTCTTTCGGCACCGGACTTGAGAGTTCATTTCAAGCTTGGAAGGAAAATCCAGATTTGTCACAAATATTGAAAACAACAAGATATTTCTCATGTTCTCTGTTTCATGGTCATTTCCAAGGTTGAACTTAAGTCTTTATTTTCTTAAAAGGAAAATTATGGGAAAGTCATTTCATTTGGAAGTCATTGTCGAGGTTGAGATCTTTAAGTTTTCTCCTTGGGATCTCCCAAGTTTGTCATTGTCTTATAACTATTTTACAGCAGATTATTGCTGCGTAATTGATGAAGACGGCCTTCTCGTGTTGCCTCTCAACGCCTCTTCCATAAGAGATCGCACTCAAAGCATTCAAGACTTCAACTCATGACATAAAAATATCATGTTTGGAGGGATGTGATAACAAAAAAAACCACCATTCATGACCAAATAAAATGGGGGACCACAAGAAAAAAGAAAGAGGTGAGATCCTCTTTTTTATTTAAAAAAAAAATCATTTTCAAAACATAAAATTGTCAAGATTGTCAAACATCTCTTTTAACAAGTTGTTTTACAATTTTTAAAATTTTAAATAAAAATCTCCATTATCATGCAATCAAACACTCCATTAGATTCTTGTTTTTCTATACTGTTCCATAAACGTCTAATAAATTCTTGGTATTAGGCTGTCGAATGATTGATAAGATTAGTGAACGAATCAGTTTCTAAAAAAAGTTACAATAGAACATTTTTGTTGACTTTTGAAATTTTATTCTGTCTAAACATATATTCTTAAATTTATTTATTCGTTCAATTACAAGTAGGTAAATTTATCAACATAAAATTTATGATATTTTATATTATATATAACTATTTAAAAATATTTTTAATCCAACGCTACACACGTGCGAAACACGTTATTTTAACTAGTATAAAATTACAAGTACGTAAATTTATCAACATAAAATTTATAATATTTTATATTATATATAACTATTTAAAAATATTTTTAATCCAACGCTACACACATGCGAAGCACGTTATTTTAACTACTATATATATATATATGTACACACACTATGCCTTTCAACTTTAACACCGTTGCATTAAGATTTGTTACATAATATCAGAACATATATTTATCTATTTTTAATATTGATTATCTTTTTTTATTCTGTTCATCACTTGTGCTGCTGTGCATCGATTTGAGAAAAAAAAGTTCTTTCAACCGAGTGAAATAACCACTTGTTTCAAGTTGTTCCGGAAACATACTACTTCTCAAAAAAAAAGAAAAAAAGAAAAGAAGCTCAAGTGATTTAATAAGGCAAGATAACAAGGCATAATATCTATTTTATTGAACAAACACAACATCTTAAATGGGTGCCCAACCGATGAAAATCATTTTCGGAATAACGCTAGGTACATGTGGTGTCGGTAGGCATAAGTGAAAAAACATCTCATTTTACACGGTACGTATATGTGAAACAAACTTAAATTATTTACATATCAGTCTACGGAATTATTTATATTTTTAAATGTCTCCAGAAAGTTGGAAATCTTAATAAACTGTTAAATGTTGTGTTTTTGTAAAATAAGAATTGATATATCATTCATACCTTTTATTTTTGTGATAAATAAATAAATAAGGTTTAGGAGGGAGAAGTAAGTGATTGTATTAGACAAAGATTTTTTTGTCATAAATTTTCAAAAAACATTTCACTAATAATATTTTACTGAGTTTTTTTTTGGCGGCAAAGATCTATCTTTTAGCAATAGACAATTTCAGGGATTTGTTAGAGTTTTAAATATTACGAGGGTACATTCAAAAATAGGAATAAATTTAAGAACCAATGCTTAAACGTCCCTGCCTTAAATGCATTGTGTGTTAGCAAGTGACAAAGTGAACTTGGCACTTGGAGGGATACAAGTAATTAAATCAAAGCAAACTAAATTAGTGTACGAAACAAAGAAACCATGGAACCAAGGCTTTGAACTGATGCCTACATTTTCTTTCCGCAATCTTTTAGTACCGACAATATATGATACGATATTGAAAGTCCCCAAAATTGTCTTTCCAAATCTAATAGAATTTTCATAATCAATCTCCACTTCATCTCTGATATTGTTTTTAACTTATCATTAACATCCTCGTCACATTCATCGTATTTTTAGATATCTAATCAGTACTTCTTTCAAAATTAACTTTCTTTTACCCCTTTAGCTTTCGTTAAACTTTTATAGGGTGTTTGATTGCTATAAATTTTTAAAAATTTGTATTAAAATAAAATATGAACTAATCAATGACATAATATTATATGATAACAAAAAAATAGATGTCATATATTATGACTAAATAAAATATGAACTGTTACTGCCTTCCGCTCCCCAACTAGCCGCCACCGAGCGCGACCGCCACCGTCGACTGTAGCCTTGTTGCCGTCGATCGTCGACGCACCACCAACTCGTGCTGCTTCCGCAAGCGCCGCCGCCCCCCGGTGGTTCTTCTAGTGCCGCCATTGCCCCCCATTGCTTCCGCCATCGCCGCCACTGTCGTCGGTCGCCGCTATCATCGTTGGTCACTGCCGACACAGCCTCTTCCCACCCTAGCTAGGGTTGAACAACCAGATACCTCTATAAAGGTATAAATTTAAATTTTTGTTGTTGTTCTAGTAAATGGATGGTTTAGATGATTTTAATGTTTGCTTTCATGTTTAATTTTGTTTTTTCATGGGAAAAGAATTGGAATTTTCGATTATTTAATGCCCCTATGTTCCGATTTGTCGGTCTTTATTCTAAATGATAGCTAGCACATTTTAGATTTTGTTTTCAAAATTAACTAACACGGTAAAAAAATTATTCACGAAGAAACAATACACTTTTCTTGGAGAACTGAACGCCGTGCAAGTCGGGACTCCGTCCCAAGTGTTCAAATTGAAGTCACTTTTGTGTACATTTAGTGAAATGAATTATGGCTTGTGTACTGTTCAATAATCTTGGCAGCTGAGAGTGTTGATTCTTGAACTCCGAGATCGTATGGCCGACATATAGGTAGGTTGAATTAATTTTGAGAAATTCGTTAAACTTTTAAAAAGTTTTATGAAAAATGACAGATTAAAAGGAAGACATTAGTTATATATAAATATATGAGCAACTCCAGAACTCAAATTTCAGAGTGACCCCACTCTATAAACAGTAACTTAAATCAGTAGACATCGTACGGAAGGGGTGATCCGACTAAAAGTTCACAGTAAAAATCTGACTTTCAAAGTTGAATTTAGGGTTGTTCATTATTTGGTTCAACCCGAAAAATTAAACCAAACTAGGAGTTTGATTCGATTTGGTTTCGTTTTGAACTACCGATCGGTTTGGTTTGGTTTCGTGGCGTTTCAAACCAAAACCAAACCACTAAACCGAATAACCCGAATTAAATTAAAGATTTTATTTTAAGTTATATATAATACAATATTCATGTGTCTTTTCTTATAAAAATAAACTTGTTTTAAGAGTTTTTAAGACAAATTAATGAAATGTATAAACAAATACACTAAAATTTAATAGAATGTGATTTAAAATAAATAAAATAAAATTATATATTGACATATTTACTATATCTTAATAAAATATGGTTTGAACCAGACCAAACCAAACCAAAGCGAATTAATTTGGTTCGATTTGGTTTGGTTTGGGAGATTGTTTGGTTTGGTTTGGTTTGAGAAAAATATTTAGAAACCAAACCATGAACACCCCTAGTTGAATTCTATAAATCCGAACTTTAATCCAAACCAGAGATAAGATTTTCTTCATCCCAACTTGCTTTGCATCTTCTAAAGTCAAAATTCATCAAATCTAAATTTTAGGAAAGCTTGTTACTTTCGTGAATATTAAAGCTTTTACTCGGTTGGTTTTGAATATAAAAAAAAAATTAAACATGAAAGCAAAGCAAACCAACAAACATGTTCAAACCAATCCGAATGGAATTAATTTGGCTTAGCTTGGCCGGTTCAACTTGTTCTAAAAGGTTGAACCAAACATGCTCAAACCAATATGAGCCACGAAATCTCAAAAATTAAATCAAGCAAAACCAATCCTCACCTAACCGCTTTAGTGGTCCGGTTTGGGCTTAAAGGTCAAAGGGTTTATTTAAAAAGAAAATTATGTTCTTCGATTGATTATTTGTCTGACACTATGTATATTTGTTTTCTTTTCTTCTTGTCGGAAGTTTCAAAAGAGACATATTCACTTGAAACTTGCTTCATTTGGAGGACGTCCGGTTAGAGTAATATATTTATTATTGTGTTATTTATTTATTTTAAAAAGTTTTTTTATTTGAAGAAATGAGTTCATTAGATAAATCTTGGATGCATATTTCTAATAGATTAGATTCTACGTATCTACGAGGGGTCGTAGAATTCTTAAACTATACTTTTCATGATTCTAAGACCCAATATAGACATTGACAACATAAAGATTTAATACAATGTCCTTGTAAAGTATGTTGTAATATATTTATTCTAAAAAGAAATGTTGTGAAAGAACACCTAATATGTGATGACATATGGTTAAATCATCAAATTTGGATATGTCATGGTGAATTCGAACTTACTCTAGTAATAAGGATAATACACAATCAGATGAACAACAAGATGATCACATAGAGGATGATTTAATGCAAATGCTCGAAGATATTCAAAACAATGAATCTTATATACAATATAAAGATGATGAACCAAATGAAGAAAGTTTAAAATATTTTAGATTATTAAAAGATTCAGAAACACCTTTATATGATTGTATGAACAATATATCTAAACTAAAACTTATTTTAAAGTTGATTCAACTTAAATCGATGAATGGTCTCGCTAGAAGATGTATGGATATGACCTTATCTATATTTCTCGAAGTGTTACCTAACAAAGGCATGTGTTCCCAATAATTGGTATGAGCTTAAGAAAATAGTTAAGGAATTGGGATTTACTTATGAGAAAATTCATGCATGTAAAAATGATTATATTCGTTTTTGGAGAGATAATAAAGATAAAAGTATTTGTCCACAATGTAATACTTATAAATATAAAGTTGATCATAAAAATTAAAATTAAAAAATAGCACAAAAAGTTTTATATTATTTCTTATTAAGAGATAGGTTGTGTCAGTCTATTCATATCATTCGATATGGCTAAGTGGATGACATGACATAGCCAACTACGGCCATACGATTGGGCTGGTGAAATGCATCATCCTACCGATTCTCCAACTTGGAAAAGAGTAGATGAACTTTATTCGGATTTTGCGTTAGAGAAACGCAACATTCGGCTTGGATTGGCTTTAGATAGCTTCAATCCATTTGGTAACATGTCTTCAAAGTATAGCGTGTAACTTTGTTATAACAATGATATATAACTTGCCCTCATGGATGTGTATGAAGGCAACATACACAATGATATCAATGTTAATACCCGATCCAAGAGCTCCTGGAAATGATATCGATGTATTCATACAACCATTGGTAGAAGAGTTAAGAGATCTGTGGGAGGTCGGATTGGAGACCTATGACGGACACATTTAAAGAAGTTTTTGTCATGAGAGACATACTTTTCGAGCACGATAAATGATTTTTCAGATATGCAAATTTATCTCGGATGGAGTACTAAAGGGAAATTGGCATGTCCTATTTGTAATAAGTAAGCATATTCTCTTCGACTTGCTCATAGTTAGAAACAATGTTACTTGGGTCATCGTCTATTTCTACCAATAACACATCGGTGGAGAAAAAAGAACCAATACAAGCATATTTTTGATGGTCGACGGTGTCCGAAGGGAACACCAAAGATGCTTACAGGATATGAGATATGGAGCCAACAAAAACAAATGGATGTTATTAGATTCGGAAAACCATATAATAAGGATTTATAAAATTCAAAGAAGAATTTGTCAAAGAATAAAAATTGAAAGAAGATGGGTATATTTTTTTAGAAACATTTATATTGGCCATCTCTAATCATTCAAAGACCATTTGGATGTTATGCACATTGAGAAGAATGTGTGTGTTGATATATTAGATATTTTTAACTTATCTAGAATCAATAAGGACAACATTAATTCAAAGAAGGATTTAGTTGATTTAAACATTCGTCCAAAGTTACATCCATATGAGGGTTCATCGAGGTTTCTTGATGCAAGCTTTACAAGCTTAGCAACAAACAAAAGTTTATAATACTTGATTTTATTAAGAATATTAGAGTGCAAAATGGTTATTCCTCAAATTTTAGTAGATGTGTAGATGTAAGTAATAAAACAATTAGTGGGTTAAAGAGTCATGATTGTCATGTCATGATGCAAATGCTTATTTCTCTTGTATTTTAAGGGATAGTATTGAAAGATGTACTTAGTCCCATTGTAGATTTATGCTAGTATTTTAAGATCATGTGCAAAGGTCTTGGATAGTAACATTTTTTGAGACAATGGGAGTCTAAGATTGCGGTAACATTGTGCAAGTCAAAACAATTTTTTCCAATCGTCATTTTTTTGATCTTATGGTCCGCTTGGTTGTGCATTTGGCTTACGAGGCTAGAATGTCCTGGACCAATTCAATATCGATGAATGTATTCGATTGAAAGATATTTAAAAAAGCTAAAAGATTATGTCGCTTACAAAGTGAGAGTTAAATGTTCGATTGCCCAAGACTACTTGGTTGAGAAGTGTACACGCTTTTATTTCAACATGTATGAAAGATACAAGTGAATATAGTAGAGATCGAAACTATGATGGTGATCCATATAAGATGATCATGACGATGGTTCTATATTCAAATCTGTTGGTTAACCATTGAAATGTAGGAGTGTGCCTAAAATTTTGTCGGAAAACGAACAAGAAGTTAATACGTGTTGAATCAAAATGCTGATATAGATTGTTTTTATCAAGATCATAGAGATGCTCTTAATAATGGATCAACTATGGAAGAAAACTCCTCTGGTGTGGTTTAGATCACACATTTTGGAGTTAAAGAATATAGGTTCTTTATCACTTAGTCCATCCGTATTTGCATTACCTCTATCTAGATATATATGCAAAGGATTTAGGTTTTGAACATTGGATTCACTTTCAAACATTGTTAATGACCATCTACAATTTGCTTGTGATGGGTATTATGGAGATATTAGATATACTTGAGATATCATTTGATAAGAATAGTTGTTTAATAGTTTTTGAATGTGAATGGTGGGATGTGTATAATAAGGATCGAGGTTTTAAACTTAACGATTACGGTTTTATATCATTAAACACACAAAGAAGATTAGGGACTGATGAACTGTTGCACTTTCAAAGTCAAGTGGAACAAGTATTTTACGTGGGATGACAACCAAATAAGGGTTAGGTTTTACCAAAGGTAAGATCTTAACCTCTATAACTACTAAATACAATACCAAAAATGAAAGGTGACGATGAATTTGGGTGTCCGACCATATCAAGAAGAACTTGTAGGAAGGTACCTATAACCTTTGGTGCTAAATCGATGAAGAGGTACAACTTCCTAAGTCAACACATCCATTAGCGAAGCAGAACTTCGACAATCTCAGTGGCAAATCTAATCCAATCACGGGCCTAGATGGTACTAAATCGATTTCTTGATTTGCAAAAAAATATCCAAACACCCTATCCGAAGGGTTAATTTGGAGTCCCATCCAACTTCGATCGTAACGGGTTTGGAATGGGGCAAAATCGACTCTCCGATTGGAAAAAATCCACCACCCAATACCTGGATGCAAGTCGATTTTCCATTCCATCAAAACCGTTTCATTAGTTTGAGATGGGGAAAATCGGCTTCAACGATTTCGCCGGTAAAAAATCCAAACACCCTAGACCGAGGCCAATTTGGCCCATCCAATCCGATCAACTGACCAAGTTTGGAGTGGGGGCAAATTGGCTTCCACCGATTGGAAGTACCTAAACACTCAATCTGGATAGCGTTGGATTTCGCCTGTGTCTTCATCGAAATCGACTCACGGGTTTAGCATGGGGAAAATCGGCTTCCGAATTGCCCAAAAAAAAATTCATGAAGGGTTTCAACAATTGATTTGAACTCAAAATCATAAAAAATCTCCGTTATTATAGTGATAGATGAAGGCGTTTTAGCAAGAGGTGAATGAGGGGTACACCATATCGTCAGGGTGCAGGTACGGGAGTCGCTCGCTTTCCATCTCCTGACTCCATAACGGCAGAGATTGATTTTAGTCTACTTCTTCTAGCTCTAGGGGTGTAAAATGTCACACCACCTTTAAGAGGCACCTCATGAGCATTGTTTCCACCTTTAGGCGACAATCTTTAGATGGAGGTAGTCCATCTTTTCCATGCCCTCGTGTATATGTTTCACTAGTTCTAACTTGACTATGATCAATTCGCTTAAGAAGTACTTTCTTGCCTCTTTACCAATTTGCTAATTTAGCATGTAAATAGCTACATACCCCGCTCATCGTGGGAGAGTGTCCAACTAAAGCGATGTTCGTAGAACTTAGGACCCGATGAGTCCTTTAACATTGTATCCAAGTTAGTAGGTGGTTTAGGTGTTGAGGGTCTCAACTTGCTGTCGAAGTTTAGTTCCTATCTGGAAGTATAGAACAGAGTGCATTCGCAATTTATGGGAACATAAATTACATGACTTTCATTATGAGCAAGAAATATAGCACAAAATGGATATTTTGAGACATATAGGCAAAATGCAAAGAGTGGCAAGGAGCCATTTAAAAAAAAAAGTAAATTTTAAACTGCTTAACTAATGTAGCATAGTTATTGTTACAAAATTCATATATCTCTTACTAATAACATTTGTATTCAGTATTTTGTAGGATGACACTTCATCAGGAGGTCGCTACCTGGGCTGCCCTCCTACAATACAACGAGGAACATCATGGCTTTCTACATATGTGCAATTTATGGGTTCGAGTATGAAAGCGTGGGTAAAGGCTACTTTTTTTAAATGTTAGTAGTTCATTTTAATAATGTTAGAAAGTTATTAATGAAATCTTTATGTATACAATTTGTAGGTATTTTGAGTGGAAAATTCAAAGGAATTAGAGTATATTAACAATGCTAGGCATAAGAGGAAGAACGACACATACACGAGTTAGAGTGAGATTTTTGTAAGTATAAAAATTATTATTTTTTATGAATTCTTTACTCTTCATACATTCTTATATTCTTATTGTCTTTGAATAGGTACAAAAGAAGGACGCCACCCTACTAGTCCCGAGGTTTTTTCAAGATGACTTTAAGCCACATGAAGTGGTAGATGGAGCGCCATCTCGGGGTAATATGACTCCTGGAAGTCGCCAAATGATGG
>CM069921.1:29164641-29196099 GCA_036172225.1 Cryptocoryne crispatula var. balansae
TAATGACCAAATCATCAATGTACACCTCTATAAGTGTGTGCATCATGTCATGGAAGATAGCTATCATTGCCCATTGATATGTAGCACTGACATTCTTTAATTTGAAGGACATGATGACATAATAATAGGTTCCCCAAGATATAGTGAATGAGATCTTTTATTGATCCTCTTCAACTAACTAGATCAGATTGTATCCAAAGTAGCCATCTATTAATTATAGAGTCACGTATCCAACCACGTCATCAACAATACTTTGATATGAGGCAAAAAAAGTCATCTTTATGACAAGCTCGATTCAAGTCCCTGAAATCAATGCAGATCCAAACTCATTCATCATTTTTCATAACGGGGACCATGTTTGCCACTTATTGTGAATAAAAGATGACCCTAATAATTTTTACCTAATGTAACTTGTAGACCATTCATTTTAAGTGCAACATTATGATGGAATATCCTACTTTTTTGTTTAACTAAGGTAGCTCCAAGTTTTAAAGCAATATGTGTTCAAGCAATGAGTTATCTTACCCTGGCATGTCATTTTATGTCTATGCAAATGTGTCCTTATACTCTTCTAATATTTTGATCAACTTTTGTTTTTCAGTGGGAGTGAGGTTAGCACTGATGAAGACTATTTTTGGTTCATCTGGTGTTCCAAGTTTCAACTCTTTTGTTAGTTCATCCACCATGGCTGATGGTTCCTTAAATCTTTGAAGTCCAGATACATACGCATCAGCCATGTCGTTTTTTCTTTCCTCATATACTCCCAAAGTATGATCGAAGTTTTGCTCATCCTCATATTATATTTCATCTACCTAGATAGTTTTCTCCAAGTAACCAACAACCTTGTATATTCTCCACACTTTTGGCAAGTTGTTGCAAATTACCTTTTGAAACTCTTCTACATCATATTTCTTGCTTTTTTTGACCTAACTAGGACTATTGAAGGTTGAACAAGAAAAGTGGTATTTAGAGTGGGTGAAGAATTGAGCAAATCAATCAATGGATTAGTGAGTAGAGATGTCTTCTCAATGAAAATGTAAGTTTTGAGAAATACATTTTTTGTGATTTTCAAGCATAAAAAGAGAATGAGTTGGGGTGACTCGATCAAAGATGAAAGGGTGAGTTGACGCAACTAATGAAATGAAGACTACAAGAAGGAAAAAGGAAAAGGACTTGTGGGCCCAACTCTGATAGAAGATAGGCATGAGGACCTGAGGTTGTTGAAAAATTTTGACTGGCACGTGGGACCAAAGTTGATGGTAATTTTAAATGGGTACATGGGCCTAAATTTGAGAGAGAAATTGGAAGGGCATGTAGGCCCAATGTTCATAGAGAGCTCAGATGAGCACACCGGCCCAATGTGGGTGGGAAATTCAAATGAGCACATGGACGCAGTGTGGATGGTCAACATAGATGGGCACATGGGTCTAGCAGTGAGAAATGGGCCGGAGAGTCCATCAAGAAAGTCCAGCAAAAGTGGTACAAGGATACTGAGATGGACAATGGTGGAGAATGACCCTCATGAAATGGCTAGGGTGTTAGATCACTTGGCAAAGTGACCACTTGTGGTGATAGGCTGCACAATAGTGGGTGACACTACTCTTCATCATTCATTAACAAGCAAGCCATTGATAAGCATAGATCTATCATCTCATCCTTAGAGTCATAAGCCTTTCTTCTTTCGATTGGTGGGAATGGTATTCTTTCCATGTCTTCATTATTTTCAGCCATCAACATGGTTTCTCTCTTGACAAAAAAAGCTCCAAGACTCATTGTGTACCCTATCTCGATAACGTACTTGGAGCTAGTGACTCCTTATAACCAATCCTATGTCTCTAATGCCTTCTCATGGGCTCAATGGGCTGAGTGATTCCTTGCTGATCCCTACCAAGTTAGTTTCCTTGTTGATACCCTAGCTTCGTCATCATCCACCATCCAACTGTATCCAGGGGCAAGGTGGTCAACACCATTACTTTTGGTAATTATGTTGTTGAGATCAATGGCTGAATGGGCCCCCACATGGATGGTGTAGAGGAGAGGCAATTCACCTCATTTGACAAGAGCGTACTAGTCACCTTAACCACCTATCCCTTGCATAGAAATTTGATGCATTGGTTGTTAGTCGAGGTGATAGCTTCCATTGCATCGAGGGAGGGTCATCCCAGTATAGCCTTTAAAGTTGGATCCAACTCTATGACATGAAAAATGACCATGATAATACACGACCCAAGCCTTACTTCTAGCATGATTACTCCATGTGTGGACTTCCTAGAATTGTCATATGCCATCACGGTAATGTGAGATGGCCTGATCTCGTCCTTGGAGATGATACATAGTTTCATAGTTTTTAGCAACATGATGTTGTTGGATGCCCCAGTGTCAATCATAAAAGACTTCACCTCAATGCTCTTGATGGTGATTGTGATGTGCAAAGCATATCTCCATACCTCTGGGGCCGCCAACTATTCTTGAGAAAGCATAAGCATTGTGTGCTCACTCTTGGGAGCTAGCATCATTGTGATCTTCTTTGGTTGGAGATCCTTACTGACCATGACCATCTACAAATATTGTTATATGAGAACCTTGTTTTTTAAATCTTTTTGTTTCAAAATATTTTTTTTGTTTGAAATATTGATGTCCGAATCTTCTAGTAAAATAGGTGATAACCCGTAGAAGTACTAGATAGTCTGGTAATATTGTAAGAGTATAAAACTGAGGTTCAGGTTCTACAAAAAAAAAATTTGGCTCATCTCCATCGGATGGTGCAAATATCCGACATTCATTTACGTCAAGCAACTACTCGAACACCCTTGATTAGGTACCATAGTGATATGATTGTCAAAAACATGCACATCTACATAACAA
This sequence comes from Cryptocoryne crispatula var. balansae, assembly GCA_036172225.1. Lineage (NCBI taxonomy): Eukaryota > Viridiplantae > Streptophyta > Magnoliopsida > Alismatales > Araceae > Cryptocoryne > Cryptocoryne crispatula. The sequence goes on from CM069921.1 coordinate 29,167,507, forward strand.
AAGGAACACAAAGGGCTTCATCCTTTCGGGCCTGATGAGATGTGAACAATCTTTGTTAAGTTTTGTTGGAAGTTGATCCTTTTATTTCAATTGAAATGTAGATTTCATGTTTGAGTTTGGTTGTGAATTTTGAATTTCTTGAGTTTTGATTTGGTTTGAATTGTTTGGTTTTTGTCATTTTTACTTCATTTGCTTGAAAGGTTTTTTTTTAAGTTTGGAAATTTAGAAGTTGCTGGCGCCAAATTTTTCCGTTTAGCTCGCTTAATTTAGATTTGAGCAATGCCAAAGTCAATTTGGAAATTCAACCCAAATTCGGTAAATCAAAGGCAAATGATATAAACAAGCTTTGAAAATGCCTCGACATGGCTTAATAGGCCCTGAATGACCAAGACAAGAAGCTCACAGCATAACCCTGGTCAGAAGCTTTGCAATGATACCCAAACCATGGAAAACATACACCAGAAGACAAAAATGACCATTTTACCTCTAACACTTTGAGACAAATTAGGACTCTATCAGAAAGATCCAATTTCACCACATTGTCAGTCTATAACAAAGCTAGAAAACGTTTAAAGTGGATCGAAAATCCAACCAACGATCGAAGAATTATTTAGGAAAGAATGAATCTAGATAGAAATCTATACCCTGTCACCCCAGGGGCATAATGGTCTGATTAGTTTCCAGATTGGCTCACAGGCTAAAAATTTCAATTTCCCGGTCCAAGACTTTAGTCTCAAGAATACTGATACATCAAAAATAAAATTCAACCAACGGGAGGACTTAATTGCATTGAATGGCAACTTTCAGAATTATTGACAGTAGAGATCGCATCAATCAGGGAAATTGACAAAATCAGAGATCCAATACAATTATGGAGATCTTGGCCACACATGTTGATAAAGCACAAGACCAATGGGCATTGGAGCTCATTCTAGATTTTTTTAAGTGAATTTGGGGTGTATTTAATTAATTCTGGCTAGAATTAACGATATCCTTCATATTGAGAACATTTAGATGGACGAACTAGATCAACTTTCTCTCCTTGTGTGCACAAGACCTCATCCATGTGCATCTTCCTCCTTCTCATCTGACCTGAGCACACATCAGCCTAGTCGGACTTCTCCTTTGGTAGGAATTTCTTCAGGGGAAAACTTCTTCATAAGATAGGACTCTTACCCTTATCTCTTATCCACCTTATCACTTAGACTCCCCAATTAGTGGGAGAGTGAGAGAGAAGAATCAAGTGTGACATCCTCTCTTCTAGCCTTACTTATTCACACAAGCACCTAAAAACTAAGACTTGGTGTGCCAACATCTCACCCCATACGCACATCAGTTTGGTAAGACTCCCTCATGCTTAGAACTCCTCCCATAAGAGACCTCTTCAAGCATTAGGATTTCTCACCCTTATCACCCTCATCTTTTATTCCCAAGACTTCTTAATGAGTGGGAGATTGGACTAACAAGAAGAGAAGGTTGCAGCCCTCTCTCTCCAACCATTAGATTGTGTGAACCTGCTCCCTCCCCCACCTGTCTAGTGAACCTCCTCCTCCCCCTCATCTCTCATGCGGCCTTCACCATAGCAGCAACGAAGTTGGCGATATCCTCCTAGCACACGGCAAAAACCAACATAAGAAGAAGAAGAGGAAGAATAAGGCCAACCTTCTTCCAACACCAGTAGGCCTCCTCCTTCTAGCAACAACATCGGTAAAACTAGTAGGTGCTTCTCCCCATTGCAACTCCATCAACAACAACAACAGGTGCTTCAACAAGCAATGGTCCTTGGTGTCTTCTCACTTGTAGCCATCTGTGCACAAGGGGATCTTCAACAAGTAGCCATAGTCATCAGCTTCTTTAACAATAATAACATCTTCCTCCCCCAGTAGGATTTGAATAGCCAAGGAGAAGAAGAATAAAAAAAGGAACATCTTAATCCTCTTTCAGCAGCCCTCTATGCCCAAAAAAAGGAGAGAGTGAGTTGAAAAAAATTTGTTCTCCATGTAGTTCTTTTCTTCTCCCTCTTCTCCTTCTCTTCTTCAGCCCTCTCTATGGCCAAGTTTCCCTTTAGATAGCCCTTGTGTGCTCCCCTACCATAGGATCAGTTGGTGCCAAAAAATTTTGTTTAGCTTGCTTAATACAGATTTGAGCAATGCTGAAACTAGTTTGGAAATCCAAGCTATATTTGGTAAAATAAAAACGAGATGGTATAAACAAGCCTTTGAAATGCCTTAGGATGTTTTGATAGGCTCCAAATGGCCAAGATAACAAGCTCATTGCATAGCACTGGTTGAGAGCTTCAAACGGTGCCAAAAACATAGAAAACAAACACCAAAAAGCATAAATGACCATTTTGCCCTCGATGCTTAGAGACAAGTTAGGACTCTATCAAGAAAATCCAATTCACCATATTGTCAATATCATATAGAGCTAGAAAATGCTCAAAATGGATTCAAAATCTGATCACCAGTTGAAAAGTTATTCAAGGAATATCAAATTTGGCCAAAGTTCATGTTAAATCACATTAGGGGCATGATGGTCCAGATATTTTTCAGATTAGCCTACAAGCTGAAATTTTCAATTTCCCAGTCCATGACTTTTGCCTAGAGAATATTAATGCATTGGAATTGACATTTGGCCAATGTAAGAATTTAATTACACTCAAGTATAGTTTCTGGCATTATCGACGACCGAGATCTCACCAATCGGGAAATCGATAAAATCAGAGATTTGATGCAATTTAGGAGATCTCATCCACACATCTTGATGGATCACAGGACCAATGGTCAGCAGAAAAAATTCTAGATTTTTATGAGTCAATTCAATTTTTATTTAATTGATTCCGGTTATGTTTTACCGTATCCGTCGGATCATGAGCACTTTGATAAAACCCGGGTTGAGATTAACCCAAGTTGGGTTAACCCATGCCACATCTAGCTGAACCCCATCAGATCCCTTCCAACCTTATGGGCAAAATCACCTACAATCTAGGAATGGGTGTGCTAACAACTCAGCCTATCCCCATCTTATCTTGAAGATTATCTCACTTTATCATTATTTTCCTTAAGATAAATCTTATTTCCCAACCACCTTATCTCCTATTTGTCTTATCCTTATCTCCCTCATCCTTATCCAACCCATCAGATGGTCATCTTACGGCCGAATGCCAACTCTCTCCCGAATTTGGTTTGTGTGCAAGGTCATATACAATCTAGGACCTAGTTTGCTATCTTCTTAGCCTTACATATATCCAGCTAGTGAGATATTTTCTTGAACAAGGACTCCTCCTGGAGTAGACCTCTTTTGACATTAAGACTCATCCATTTAAGCCTTATCCTCCTCATCAGATGGTGCCATTATTCCCTATAAAAAGGGTTGGCATTTGGCCTTGGCCACATGCTAGTGACCTGCACCTATGTGCCAGCCACCGCTCCCGGCTCTTCCTTCTCCTCTCTTTGGTGTGCCATCAGCTTCTTTAGAAGCTCCAGCTCTTTGTCCTGTTGTGTGCACAACAACAACAGCAAGGCAACTCTTCCTCTTCCACTCTCTAGCGTGCCAAATGAAGAAGAAGAAAGAGAAAGAAACTTCCTCCTGCACGTGCACCGGCAACTAGCTCTCCATGGTGTGCCAAGTTCCACAACAGCAAGTTCTTCTTGGTACACCCACTCTAGCACCATCTTCGGGAGAAGAAGAAGAAGAAGAAGAAGAAGAAGAAGAAGAAGAAAAGTTTGGCCATCTTCTCCTTCATCCTTTAGCGTAACTAGTGCTAAAAAGTGAGGAAAGATGCGATTTTTAATTCCTTTCCTCCCCTCTTCTTTCTCTTCCCTTTGGCCTCCCCTTTGGCCATTCAAGATGCTCTAAAAACCAAGCCTTGTTGGTCCCTTAAAATTCCATATTCGACCTCCCAATGCTAGTCCTATAAACCATCAGCGAGTAAGCCATTTGAGCCCCTCAATGAGACCCCTTGTTGTCCCAATTCAGGCGCCTCCTGTTGTACACGTGTGCATAGTGTCCTCCTGCCCTCTAAAACCAGCCCTTTAGCCATCTCCAAATAGCCCCATGCTACCACTTAGATCAGGCCCCTTGTTGCCACCTTTTTAGTAGCCAATTAGGCTCCTAAGCATGCCCCTAATCAGGACATGTTCGACCCTTCATGCTGACCAATTGGACAAATCCCAAAGCATACCCAAATCAGGCCCCACTGCTGGCCTAAAACCAATCCCTATTCAACCCTTTGATGGTAACCAGAACAAACCCTTAAAATATCCCATTTCTATCCCTCAATCAGGCCACTTTGAGTGCCTTAATTCAGCCATTAATCAGCCCTTGTCTAATCCTTCAACCAGGCTCATCAAAACTACCCCTTGGCTTCTCTATTTGACCATCTAATTAGACCCAATTATGCCCACCTGTGCAATAGCCGAACAGAAGCCCCTTTCAGCCCATGTTTGGCCTATCAAAAACACCAATTAATCAAGTCCTTGTAGACTCCTTTGTTGGTTCCCTAGGATAACATCAGGTTGATCACAAAATAGCAACAAAACAGTCTCACTTCAACTCTTTCTATAGGTTTGCACCATCACTATTGCAGCAAGCAAAGAAAAAAATAACAAAGGCATACAGGTTGCAAAGCAAGCCTTACTAGCTTTTGAAGTGCAAAGAATAGGCCTTGCTGGCCCATGAAGACTAAAACAAGCATCTTTGGGCCAAGGACTTGAAGACCGGCCCATTGTGCCGATGAGACATGAACTAGCCCATTGGGCATTGGAGAAAAGACTAAGTCCGGGAGTTAGCCCACAACCGGGCTACCCCGAACACTTCAAACTTGAACTTAATAAAATGGACTAAGTTTGAGGAGTTAGCCTATCATTGAGCACGCCTTAGGCTTCATACTAAAAAATTGACTAAGTCTAGAGAGTTAACCCACAATTGGGTGCTACCTCGGGCTTTAGTCTTAACAAAAACTAAGTCTGAGGAGTTAGCCCACCATTGAGCACTGCCTCAAGCTTCACACATAAAAAAAATTAAGTTTGGGGAGTTAGTACATGCTGATGTTGTCTTAGGCTTAGAAAAAAATTAAGTTAAGGAGTTAGTTCACAATTTGATGCTCTATTGGGCGGCTAGTTCAAACACACTTTTAGTTTAAGTGTTCCAACACTAGTGACTAATGAGATTAGTCATCCTCATCATATGAGAATACATCACACACATTAGTCTAACGGGATCATTGATGTCCCATCTCAAGGATCCTATGATTAGGAACATTTAGATCACACACCTATAAATGATCGATCTCATGGTGATTCAATTATCATTGCATGTGATCAAGGACTCTATTATGATATACGCATCTAATAAGAGATAATAATAAATATTTGCCTAACTAATTGAATAAGATATTCTTAGAAATGTTGAATCATATCATATATAATTGGCATGTAGGACAAATATTTTTATTAATCTCCCACTTGCACTAAAGTCAATCACTCATCTTCTTGATCTCTATCAACTCAAGGTGATGCTCAAACACTCTTTGAGTAACTATTTCGGTTGTGGATCTACAATGCTATTAATGGTAGATACTAGATCTATAATTATATCTTTATAAACTGCATTCTCTTTGATTTTATGATATTGCCATAGAAGTTTTAAACTTCTGATGAGATGTCAGCTTTACCTATTGTTTTCTCAAAAGAATGGTACACTTTTAACGAAAATTAGAACAATCTCATATTTTAAATGAACATTTTCTTCTAGAATGCTTCTCAAACAATATACAACTATTATACAATCTACTTTAGATTAGTTGTAGAATTAGCAGTGTTCTATTACATAGAACTGTTCCAGCTCACTACACCACCATTTTAGACTTATTATCAAACTTATTTAACTAAAAGCTTGTGTTCATAAAATTACAAGGCTTCAATTCTTATCCTCCATATTTTAGAGATACATTCTTAGTGCTTCTCAAGTACTCAAGGATACATCTCTTAATTATCTAGTGATTCTCACATGAATCTCCTTGATGAATGCCCATAACACTTAGAGCATTGATCAATTCATGTACGTAACATCAGAAATGTGATAGACCCTATGGCAAAAGCAAAATAGCCATTCTCATGTGATCTCTTTATCTCTCAGGAATTCTACAAAATCATCTCTTTAAAGAGATCAACTTCACATTACATAGGTAAGAAGCATACCTTAAAGTTTACATGTCAAACCCCTTGGCTACGATGACTACATACATTAACTAGGTAGGTCAAGCAACCTTTTAAATCTATCTCCATAGATCTTTAAAACCCATATTTAGTTTGGAGGATTAATTTGATAGCTAAACTCACTTATGATAAAATATCTACTTTATTCTTAATAAGTAGTGCATCATCCACATATAATGTCAAGAAGATAATATCACTCACACTAATCTTATTTGAAAACACAAGGCATCTCTTCATTCTCAATGAAGTCATAAGATTTAATCTCATTAAACATACCCTCTAGCTATGGAAAGTTTTACTTTAGTCCATAAATAGACCTTATACACACACCATTTGGATGTTATTGAAACATGATTCTCTATGGTTGTACCTTATACACTTGTTCCTTAATATACCAAGGAGAAACACTATCTTAAGCTTCAATTGACGTATATAGTCATAGTGTGTAATAATAAAAATCCAAATGGATTAAGCAATAGCATAGGTAAAATTGTATCATCATAGTCAACTATTTGACTTAGATGATATCATTTTCAACTATCCTTCTTGTGAAGATTTCTACCTTCCAATTCACTATAATATATCTTTTAGTGATCCATTTATATCTTATGGATACTAAACCCTTAGGTGGATATATCAAATTTGAAACTTGATTAAAATAAATAGAGTTTATATCAAATTTTATTGTCTCTTTATTTTTAAATCAATGACTCATATTACTTCTATATAAATCTTATGATCAATATCCATTTATCTTAAGTCTCATTTCTTCCATCAAAGATATGTCCCACATATCTCTTTGGTTGAATGGGCATAAGTAAAAACTTACAATGTCTAATTATTAACTAGTACCTTAATAAAAGTGTCCTTGAGTTGTGGGATTGGAGCATCTTCCATATATACTTTGGTCCCACTATCTTTTTCAAGGAGAAGCTCTTCCTCTAGAAATACGGTGAGCTAAGCAACATGTACCCTTCCTCATAAGGGTGGCATATTTAATATAAGTTTCTTTAATATGTCCCACAAACCAATACTTCATAGTCTTATATTTTAACTAGTTAAGGTTATACTGCTTCACCAGGCCGGACATTCCAAAATCTTAACTTGCTTAAGGTCAAACTTTAACCCCTTTTCATATCCTATATGGAATAATCAGAATAGACTTAGAAGGCACCAATTTAAGATAAGGTGGCTATATTGAGTGCTAATCCTTAAATAAACAAAGAAGATTTTTGTAAAGGTGTTCATTGTCCATATTATGTCATATATAATATGGCATCTCATTTTAGCTACTCAATTAAGCTAAATTGTGTAAAGAGGTGCTTATTAAACTTAGATTCTACTACTCTTTAATTATGTGAGTTATGTTTTTAAGTATTTCCCTCATTGATCTCATTAAAGAGTTCTAATACTCTTTCCATTAGTATCTCTACTTCATTCTTAATCACAAATAACTTCTCAAAGGTTTTAGATTTGTACTTCATAAAGTACATGTATCCACACCTAGAGACATCATCTTTTTAAATAATGAAGTAATAATATTCTCCTTTAGCCTTAATACACATGGTCTAACATGCATCTAGATACATGAGTTCTATAAACTCATCAACCCTTTCTTCATGCCTAACAAATGGAGAGTTGGTCATTTTACTTAATAAGATAAGACTTACATATAGTTAATAATTCCAAGTCATTTATCCATATGTTTACATTTGAATGGTACTCCCTCAATCATTTCTCATTAATATGATAATATCTATATAATTCTAAAAGATAGATCGATCAACATCAATTCACTTTTTCTAAAGAGCATTATTCACACATTATGAGAGCAAACATACCTAACATGAATAAACCCTTTTCTTAAGCTCCCACTAGTAAATGATTTACCAATTATTATAGATCTATTGTCATTTCCATACCATACAATAAATCATCATTTGTTCAACTAGGACATGAAAACAATGTTCTTTTACAAGGATAATTAAGAAAACTCTAAAAGGCTATTGAAATTTGTATCTCCCACTAATAATGATGCAACTTTAAGCACCATTTCATATATAGGCCAACAATGTTCTTTAAACCTTTATTTACTTGTTATTACCTACTACTCTTTGTAGATTTACGATACATATTTGGTATCTCATATTATTAGATGCATCCATAGTATCTAATACTATGATATACACATATAGTATCTAATACTATTGAATATGCATTTATAACAAGTAAATATCAATGACTTGATGCATGAAGCTTCTCAAGCTCCACCTTTGCATTGTGTGCAATACACTTTACACTTCCTCTTCCACTTACCATCATCATGATAGTAGAAGAATGCTATGTCTTATTTGAGTTTTAATATCTTGACCTACTTCTTTGACTATTAACTATCTCTTTCTATTTCTACCTAATGATCTTACTTCTTTTAATTGGCCTCACCAACAAGAAGTATTTAAGATGTATTGTTGTTCTAACCTATCTTTAATTAACTTATCACTATGAGCCATAATGGATCTCACATCCATCTTTCCATATTGTCTCTACAATTTTTTATCTCATAGAGGCTAACACCCAATATAAGGCAAACAATACATCTTTTGTATACTATTTTATGAGACAAGATCTTATATTCTCTCATATCATTAGATAGTCTAGAAGACATCTACTTCTTAAGTAGAATAGTTAAAATGTCAACTATGATAATAATTCTCTTAGTTCTAAACTAGTCTAAGATGTGTGAGCCATTAAATTACTTAGCATATAGCATGCTATACTAATGGTGATTTACCATTATGTTCTAAAACTAAGATATAATTTTATTAACATTACTGACATTCATTAAAATTAAGATATGATTTTTTATCTTAATTTATACTTCCACTAATTTTTAACAAATTGGCATAACCCTCCTTTTGTAAAAACGAAATATTATGATGAAATTCTAGTGAACACTAAGATTCTAGTAAATTTATGGTGATAACCTCGTGGAAAACATAACAAGTCACCACATACTTAATAGGTATGTAACTTTTACTAAAATACAACTCATGCAACTCTCGGTCATTCGGCCTCTAGAGTTATAACCTTGTGGAAAACACAAGCTATATACTCTAGCTAGGTCAAATACGCTTGTTACGTTATGAAAATGGATTCTTAACATTGCCCTTTTAAGAAACACAACAAGGCATTGCCAATGATCCACCTCAAAGTTCAGTAAATGTTTTGGCCATGATCACCAATCGTTTCTTTGAATAAGTCTTGTGGGAAACAAAATAAACATTTCCAATCCAAGAATGGCTTATTAAGACCATAACAATGGAAGGCTACGTCGGTCATTCTTATTATCTCACATTTATCAACCTACTTAAAATGAGGAGAGATTTTATTTTAGTCTCATCGGTATAGTGCTACATATAAATATTAATATACCATTGGATTATCATATATTTAAGATATAACTTGTAGCACACATCCACATATTAAATATGCATTAAAACTAGGTGATCATAGGCTTAACTCTAAGCAAGCACCTAAGGCACCCCTAAAGGTGCAAATCCTTACTTCAGAAGCTTGAGTTGGCATTCTCCCACTTCAGAAGGGTGCTTCTCCAAATGGTCTCACTCTCCAATCTTCCATAAATAGCTTATTGTCATTACAAGCGACTTAAGGGGACGTAGACCCACAAATGTACATAACATAATAAGAAACTTTGGTTTTAACCAAGGGGAGTACATTATGGGGGGAGATAGAATGTACAATCAAATTGTATAGAGAGAGAGGAGACACACGCAGACCCCATTTAATAACATAACCAACACAATTAACCAAGCAATCACAAGCCAAGCACATTTAAGTCCATGATCACCTTCATACACACTAACATTCATCACACGAACATCGAGCACATACATGATAATTATATGAGATATATTGTATATGCCGGCATAAAATTATACACTATAAATTTTGAAATTCTCAATTTCATGCATGTCAAATTTTTCATGAAATAAATAACATCAAATGTATATATAAACAATTTACGAGTATAAGACAAGCAATATAAAACATTTAAATGATTCATACTTTCCAAAAGCTTCTCGGAGGATTAAGTTAATGTCTAAAAAATAATTTTTTAAAATCACTTTTTTAGAATTAATTTGGGTAGTAATTTAACCATTAAAAATGATAAGACAATTTTAAAACCATTTACAAAATGATTCTATGATAAACAAACTCAAAATTATTCAAAAAATCTATAAACATTTTATAGACCAATTAAATAATTTTATGAAATTTTATAAAAAAAATTGGCATTTTATTTAGGTCTAAAATGAATTTTAAACAATTTAAATTCATTTTCATCGTCCAATTGGCGCCAGCCATGACCCCCCCCCCCCGATGGCCCACTATATGGCTCCACCGCATACCCCTGCCATTGCATTGGGCATGCCCGCGATTGTGCGCCCATGGCACCTACGAGTGGTTGTGCACTCACAGGTCCGAATCCCATCTAGACTCATCTCCTCCACCCAATAAGGGTGGAGGAGCACTATAATAGTGTGGAATAACGGAGGTTTGATTCTTTAGCCAATTTAGGAGGCACAATTGAAGTCCAAAATTTACAAGAAAATACTATTTGGAATCTTGGAATAAGAAGGAATCTATTGGGATATATTTCATCTCATGACAAAATCTACTTAGTGTGTAGATCACAAAAGAATGAACCTTGGCTACATTAAACCCTAACAGCAAGGAAACTCAAGGAAACTCAATGACCAATAACTTAGGAAAACTTAAGGAAACTCAATGACCTTCCCATGTCATTAGATGAAGCTATTTGTGTCTGAATAGATAAGTTTATCAACTCCCCTAATTTGGTGCTTTTTTCAAACATGATCATCTTACCATCTTTCTTAACTCATATCAGACTCTCCAGTTGGCCAAAATTCATGAGATTTGCAGCATTAGAAAGATCTCATCCACGATAATCAATTAAATCTAACCACACGGTTTTAGATCTCATACACCTTGTGGTGATGTGGGAACCTCAAAATCTATGATGTTTTTTCTTTTGAAAATGTTTTTGTTTTTGTATGTTTGAAATATTGACATATGAGTTTCTAGTAAAATAGGTGATAGCCTATAAAGATACTAGATAGTTGGGTGATATGATAACGGTATAGAACTAAGGTTCGGGTTCTATGAAAATATTTTTGATCCCTCTCCATCGGATTGTGTGAATATCTGATGTTTATTTATATCGAGCAACTACTTAAGTACCCTTGATCAACTACTATAAAACCTTTTTTGATGAGAACGTGCACATCCACAATGTGTAAAGAATACAAAAAGTCCCGGCCTTTTAGTCCCGATGAGATGCAAATAAGTTTGATTAAATTTTGTTTGAAGTTGCATTACATTTTTAATTGAAGTGTTGATTTTGATGTGATTTGAAATGTTAATTTTATATTTCAATTTGGTTTAGATTTGAATGTGTTTGTTTTGCGTTGTTTGAATTGCTTGGTTTTAATTGTTTTACTTCAATTAGTTAAAGTTTGTTTTATTTTTTGTTTGAATTTGAAATCTTCACATGTGTTGGTACAATTTGAATTGTTTAAGTTTAATTGACATATGTTAAGTCACTTTTATATTGTCTTCCTATGTTGGTTGATGTTTTAATATTGATTCGGGTGTGTTCAGTATGTTTTAAATGTTTTATAACCTTGAGTGAACTTGGTTAAGCTCAACTCTAGATTGTTATATGATTTGAATTTACATGTTTTAAGATGAATTTTACATGCTTTAATGTGTTCTTAATATTTTCTTTTCCATTGGTTATGAAACATTTTATTTTAACTTGTTTAATCAATTGAATTCCATAGGCTTAAGTGTGTTGAATTGAATTTCATAGGCTTATGTGTTAAATCTGATTTTTGCTGAATGTTGAGGTTTTAATGGCCTATTTTAAATTTGTTTTAAGATTGATTTGAGTTACTTTCATATCTGACTAAGTTAACCTCAAATTTGATTAATTCTTGTTTGGCTTGCATCACATCCGGTCCATCGGGCTAGTATTGACGCCCGATCACACCAAGTCAAGTTGACATTTGAAGCATTCATTGAATTGCATGTCGATGTATATACGATGTGACGGTTCATATGCTATGTATCCCGTTCTTCATATCTTTGAATGAATGTGTGTCTATGTCATTCCCATGGTGTAAAGTTACACTACACTAAAAAACTTTTGATAGCATGCTACCTTATTTTTTGATCGGTGTGGAATTTACATGTCTTGCATGACATAGTCTTTTAACTTTCCAAGTAGTGGGAAGGATCCATCTGTAGTGGGAAGTGTGTCATATGCCTATGCTTGGGTCAGCGTTCTGGAGGCATAGCCAAATTAGCCACCTAATTGTGGAGAGCCCACGAAGTAGTGCAAATCTCCTTATTTAATTTTGGAATTTCACCTTCAGATTTAGTTAAGTGTGATTTTTAAATGTACAAAATCCAATGGGCCAGCTTCATGTGTCATCGGCATGGTGGGCTAATCTTCATGTCATGTCGGCCCGGTTGGCCCAACTCAAGCTTCATGTCTTCAAGGACCGATTGGTCCATATCAAGCTTCTTGTCTTCATGGCCCAGTTGGCCTGCTTTGCACCATGTTTGGACCGGAATTGAGAGCCACCTTCTCAAGCCCTTGACCCATCATGTGAGACAAGGGGGATCAGGCCATCACCCTCGGCTTTGGTCCACACAAGGACTTGTCTTGTAGCACCTGTTTTGAACATCAATGGCCAGCATTGCCTATTTGAACTTCAAAGGCCAACAAGGCCTATTCTTGCAACCTTTGTGTTCCTTGTCTTTGCAATTGCTTCTTTGTTGTAGTGTAAGAAGAAGTCTTCTAGGTGAGGTGTTTTAACTAAGGGAGAGTCCTACTATAGGGGGAGTCTTTAAGGTGTGCACATGGGATCAGGTGTTGTGTGCACAAAGTCCTATCTTTTAGGTGATGTGCACAAAGGTGAGGCTGGGAGAGAGCAATTGGCACACTTGGATTTGCTCTCCTAGTCTCCCACTTGGTCAAGAGTCTAAAGGATAAGATGGATAGGAGATAAAGTGATAAGGTGAGATGAGATAAGGCAAAGAGTTGTAGCTCACAAAGAAGTCTTCTCTGAAAGAATTCCACCCAAGAATGGAGTACGAGCAAGCCGATGTGCACCCAAGGTTGGGCTAATGGTGCACGAGCCAAGAGAGAGAAATGGGGTTAATTTTATCTAGGTTAATCTTAACATGGGTTTGATCAAAATGCTCCTGATATAATGGCTATCATTAATTCTAATCGAAATCAATTAAACAAATCCTCGAATTTGTCTAGAAAAATTTGGAATGAGCTCCAATGGCCGTTGATCTTGTACCCCATTAAGATGTGTGGCCAGGATATTTTGAATTGTATCAAATCTCTGATTTTATTGATCTCCCTAATCAGTACAATCTGGGTTGTCGATAATACTAAAAATTGCAATTAAGTGCAGTTAAATCATTTTATTGGCCGAATTTTATTTTGATACATCAATATTCCCAAGACTAAAATCATGAATCAAGAAATTACAATATCCAGCATGTACCCTGATCTGAAAATTGACCGGACCATTATGCCCCTGTGGTGATGGGGGTAAGAACTTTTGCCCATATTTGATCTTTTCTGATATAACTTTCCATCTAGTAGTTAGATTTTCGATCTGTTTCAAGTGTTTTCTAGCTCTATCATAGAATGACAAAGTGATGGAGTCGGATATTTTTGATAGAGTCATAAATTGTCCCAAAGTGTCGGGGCAAAATGGTCATTTGACCTTCTGGTGCCTATTTCTATGTTTTGGGCACTGTTGTGAAGCTCTCGACTGGAGCTTTGCAACGAACTCATTGTCTTAGCCATTTAGGACCTATTAAACCATGCCAAGGCATTTTTAGGGTTTGTTTGTACCATTTGTCTTTGATTTACTGAATCTAGGTCATATTTCTAGACCGTGTTCGACATTGTTCAAATCTAAGTTAAGCATGTTCAAGGAAAAGTTTTGGTGCCAACAGATGCTCTCCTAATTAAATATCCTCTCATTTCTTCCATAAACTCAATTATGGACCTCATCACACTTATTTACATTACCACCCATACCAAATATATGTTACTTGATGTGCAATGGCACCTTGAGCTTATTCCTCATCCAACATTTTATCAACATCCAAATAGATTAAATTAAAAATTGTAAGCAACATGATCACCCCTTTAGGGTTGAATATGAATCACCCCAAAAGAGATGATCACCATAAATCACTACTGTTAAGGAGTGAGAAAATTAGAAAACCATCCCCAAAGTGGTGGATGATCATAGCCACCCCTTCGGGGGTGACTACGAGGAAGCTCTAAGGGGAGGGGTAGGGTGGGAGGAAGGATTTTTACTGTTTTAGGTGGATCACAAGAGAAATTTTCGGATCATCGATGGGGAGCTCTAGGGGGAGGGGGACCGAGGGGGAGCCGGAATCAACTCGATTCTAGATGTTTCTAGATTATGGTGAATCAAATAGGATTGACCAATTCCCAATTTGATTTGATAGTCGACCGATCCTACCGATTTCTACCGACCAAGCTAGAAATCCATGTCAGATCGATTGTTCGAGTGGGAATCAGACTAACCATGGACGATCTAATCCGAGAATCAGCCGATCCTGATTTAGATCAACCAATTCCATAATTCATGGTAGGGGGAGCGATAGTGAGGGGGAGCTAAAATCAAGTGGGGAGAATCAAGTGATCTCCCCTTATCGTGGAGGATTGGTCGAAAATCAAGTCCCAGTTGACCCAATTACAAACATTTCTGGACTATGACAAATCAGTTGAGGTCGACTGAATCACAATTTGATCCAATAGGATTAGTTGATCCAGGACTGATCTTACCAATTTTGATTGATCCAGACAGAAGTCCATGCTGGATCGATTGTTTGTGAGGTAATTGGATTGGCCATGGCCAATCCAATCTGAGAATTGGCCAATCTCAATCTATATTGGCCAATTCCATTATCCATAAATGAACTTGAAGACACAACCTTTGTTGATTAGAAAAATTACTTAGTTTAGTATAATCTTCTTTAACCTTTATTCTAAACTTTAGCCCTTATCGGTACAAGCACATCACAAAACTAGGTTGCTAACCATGATGAGCTCACAAGCACATGACTTAGAGATACCAACCATGAGGGGACAAGCTTTCTTTTATTAATCTTGGTGGCAATGGCACATTTTCTTATCCAATCAACTATGGGAGATGGTTCGAGATGGAACAAGATGGTAACCTCGAGGCAAAATGGCATTTCACCTTTGCACAATTAGGCCTTGAAGAGAATCTCTAAATTCATACATTGGCGTCACCTTTTAACTTCATTGCCATCTCATTTTACTACATCTATTTATAATCGCTTTTGCTCCACTCCATGTCACTCCCTTGTGAAGTCAACGCCAAGGAGAGACAATCTATAGACACAAATTTGGCCTAGTTGTGGAGCTCAAAACTCATGTTTCTATGTATGATTTTTGGTTTTTTCGCTAAACAATCTAGTGTTTTATGAAAATTATTTCAAAATTAAGCTCCGTTGGAGCCTAGTGCCCAAGTTATAGTGTACCAGGCGCCCTAATTGGGGAGCACTAGGTTTAGCACCCCGATAATGAGGCACCGAGGTGCCCTAATGGGGGAGAGCTAACCTTCAATCACTGTTTCCTTCTCAAATCAGATTGGAGTTGACCAATATTTAATAAGCATTGTACCTTGGGCCGCAATGATGGGGAGCTTGACAATTGATCTTACTCAAATAACTAATTTAACCCCTCAAATGGTGTTGGTCAAAGATGTGAGTAGTGAATTAATTGCACCACTCTCAAAGTCAAAGCACCCCATTAGGGAGTAGCTTAGTCCGAGAGACCATTTTGGTCCGAACATGACAACTTTTCAACATATCACATTTTTAGGATTTGCGGGTGCTCCGATATTGGGGCACCCGGCACCCCATTGAGGGACCACTTTTGTTCAAGTCAACTACTTTTTCTAATTCAATATTTTCTCCTTCGTTTGGTTATAAAAGGATCCCTTTTCAACAACTCGGGAGTTGAAAAATCACTCCCCAAGTTGGAAGATCCACCCTCTTACAAGTCCTACCATGTACTTCAGCCTCCCCTACCATCCATATACTTCCTTAAGAGCCACATCATTCACCTTTACACTCCATTCCACCACAACCCACTCCAACCAACCAATTCCCAACATTATTCCTCCCATTTTACGTGTCCTAAGGTGCAAGGAGAGCTCCAAAGAGTCCCACTAATGCACCCAAGTTCATGAAGAGGAGTGAAGCAAAGAGGAGGTCAACTAGAGCCGACACCAATTTCTAGAGGACCTAGCACCCCATCAAGCTGGGCACAAAGCACCCCATTGATAAGGCACCAGAGTAGCCTAGAGAATTCTCTTTTTCTCTCCATCTTCCAATTGATTTCATTTATCTTCCCATTCATCTTAGCATTATTCCATGTTTACTTGAGCATCTATTTATCATCATACCCATTCCAAAACACCAAAAATAAGGGGTTAAGAGTTAGTTCCAACCTAATTAGTTATTTTGCTTTTGTCATGCCATACTCTTTTATTCTTTCGAGTACTTTGTCTCAAATCCCAATCTTTCTTTCACTTTTTTTCTTGTTTCAATCTAGACATTATAGGAATAGCCAGAAGGAGTGTGTTGTGATTGTGCTAATCAATTGAAATTAAAGAAACTACTTCAAGCTCCTCTTCTACAATTGGCCAAAGAACGTAAAGTTGAAACCCCATTTAATGCATTGCCCTACACATGGTACATAAATTAAATAATCACATTTTCTATTTTTATTCGAAGCTCATGACTCATGGCAACCACAATCACACATCATCATCGATATTACGCCATGTTCTCCTTTTCATTTCTTCTTAACTCCCTCTCTTCCTCTTCCACATGACATGAATCGGTCCTCCTATAGTTGAGTGACGCTAAGAGTCAAACTTTGGGTATCAAAGGCATTTGTGGAAGCGAAAAAAAAAAAGAGAGGGCCAAGCAAGAGGGAGACAAAAAAAGAGCATGTCTATGGTAATGTAAAGTTAAATTTGTTACTTCTAGCAATAGATATAAATATTATCTTAAGTATATCCACTCTCTTAATGTTTGGGAGTGCATCACCTACTTATGATGGACGCTCGGTATTTAGAACTTTAAATGGATGTGACCAATCCGAAAGTCCAACTCCTCAATCCGTAAAAGTTATCGGGTTTGGGCATTGAACGGCAAAACCCCGATTCCCGATAATTAGGGGGTATCGAGGTTTACTTTTTAGGGGGAAAATCCGAAGGTCCTAATATCGGGTTTAAACTTTAAGGTTTCTTTAAAACCCGTAAAGATGTGTTGCGGCACCGCTTCCCGATGTCCCGCCGCACCGCCAAAGTCCCAACACGCCGTTGCCTTCGCCTCCCCGTGAGGGCCGGCGATCGGGGGCCCGTCATGGTGGCCCGACGCAAGATCGAACTCCTAGGTGGGCGAGGGGTTGCCGAGTGGCCATGCCGTGCCTATGCTATGCCCTTGAGCAACTTGGAGTACCCGAGATCCCCACGAAGATCCACCAGCGGAAAGGGCGAAGAGGAAAACGCCTTGCTTGGATTCGGGGTGTGAGCGGCCTACGCATGTTCTTCTACATCTTGGGTGCACAGCGTAACACCGGCATCCCCCCATCCGCCACTCCTTCGGTGCCTCCAAGGTCGGTTGCGCCGACGGCCCTCCAAAGGCGTCCGCCTCGCAGCCGCACGACGGGAGGATCGAACCTCCAATCTCTCGAAGCCCACCACCTCGTGGGCGTCGACAACGAGACGGTCGTCCGCCGACACCCGCATCTTCAAGCCCTGCGACATGATCTACAACCAGTACACCCCCGGCGACCGCCAGGGACCAACGCAGGGGAGGAGGAAGTTCGAGAGGAAGGAAGATGTTGATCTACCGGGAGCGCGCGTGGCCACCGTCCCCGGATAAAGGGGAGCTCCTCCTAATGCCTTGTCCCCGCACCGCCCCAAGTACAAGAACCTCTTCAAATGGCCACGAGCATCGACGGTCGTCTCGGAAGGGACCTTTCCAAGTCGTCTTCTTCTTGTCGACTTCTCCGGCGGGAGCGATGACACGCGTGAACGAGCTCGACCGCGGTGGCTCCTCCAAAGACGCCGAACCGGCGGCGGCGGCGCCGTGGGGAGATTACCCCCTCCGCCACTCTCGTCTTCACGGGCAAACGACGACGGCGGCAAAGCAAGGATAGAGAGAAATCCTTCGCACGCCCCCTCTTCTGTTGCCGACCGGCCTTCCGACTGCGTTGACGAAAGCAAAAGGTGCGTTGCCGATCTTGTGCGTACTATTACGCGATACAACGAAGGAAAAGAGCTTTCGCGGCTCGAAGGGAAAAAGCCTACGCGTTGGGCACGTACGTGTCCGAGTCCAATTTATTTTTTTTTTGGATTCGGGTGTCATTCGGAATCCGTAAAATGTATAACTATTAAATTCAATATCATATCAAGATACTTCTTAACGGGGCCGGATTCGAATTCTAGAAATTTTAACTCGAGTCGAACCCACTTACACCTCTATCGGTATTGTTGCTTTTATTGATGATTCTTTAGGATAGTTTGGGTTTGCTTCTTGAAGCACAAGTTAAAGATGTTCGAGAAGTCCAAAAGCTAGAAAGCCAAAGCTAAAAGGAACACAAGAAAACAAATGAAAGTCATGAAAATTAATAATGGTGGGTGAGTACATGTCAAGAGAATTTAAGACTTTTGCATAAAATAATACATACTCGGTCGCATTTTCACTATTCCAAAGGAGGCACAATAAAATAAAGTAGTTGAAAGAATAAATAGGACAACACTAGAAAATCTTGTTTTATGAAATTGTTTGCTAATCTTCCTATGTAGCTTTAACTTGAGCCGGTTAATATTAGCTAACATGACTTGCTATATTTTTTAAAAAATCATCTTCTACTTCATTGAAAATCAAGACACCGTTTGAAATTTTGTTTGACTTAAAGAGCTTTGCAAATTATTTATATTTGCATATATTTCGGGGTGTCTTGCTTTTGTCTTATTGTAGGACAATGGGAGGAAAATACTTGATACCAAGTAGACACATGTCTAGTGTAAAATGGTTCAAGTTATGGAACCCAAACACAAAGAAAATTAGCTCGATACATATATTGTGTTTGATAAAGCCTCGATGTTAAAGAATTTTTTAACAAGCGAAGAAGCCCAATAGTTTGGTCTATAGGTGGAGTTGGAAAATGATGTTCCTAGTACCGATTCATATTTATAGGAATCTTCGTGTCAAAATGAAAAGAATGTGCAACCATGTAGAGGAGTCTTATTCTATAATAAAATAAAATTATTAAATAGAATTTAAATTTCCTTTGAGATTTCAAGATATAGTTGTTTATATGTATCTTATTTTGTTCGTTAATCATTCTAGTTTTTAGAAGTAATAAAAAGTAATAACAATGAGATATAGTTGAATGTCATGAAAGAAGAGATGAATTCATTTTAGAAAAATTAGAATTGAGATTTACTTAAGACTTCATACACGGGTAATAAAGTGATAGGTTTCATTAGGTGTAAAGAAAAAAAGCTTGGGCTTTTATCCGAGTAGAGAAAATGGCAAAATATAGGACAAAACTTGTAGCCGAGGGCTATGACAAAGAAAATGAGTTGATTTTAAAGAGATTTCTTAGATAGTGATTAAACATTGTTTTATTCATGTCTTGCTAGCTATGGTAGTTATGTTT
The DNA here is from genome assembly GCA_036172225.1 of Cryptocoryne crispatula var. balansae. NCBI lineage: Eukaryota > Viridiplantae > Streptophyta > Magnoliopsida > Alismatales > Araceae > Cryptocoryne > Cryptocoryne crispatula. Next base: position 29,187,604 of record CM069921.1, read on the forward strand.
GACTTAGAGTTGGAACAACTTGATGTAAAGACGGCTTTTTTACATAGTAGTCTTGATGAGGAGATCTATGTGTAGTAGTAAAATGGTTTTTCTTAGAAAGGTAATGAGAAGTTGGTTTACAAATAGAATATATCTTTATATGCTTTGAAGTAGGCGCCATGTCGAGCATATAAAAGGTTTGACATTTTTATCATGTTACATTTTTTATCATGTTTACTTTTGTTTCTTTGGTGATTGTTATATTATACTATTGATGCTTTATATTGATGATATACTTTTTACTTGTAAGAATATGTTAGAAATTGGTAACTTGAAATAGGAACTCAACTAAGAATTTGAGATGAAAGACCCGAGTGGTGCTAGAAAAAACCTAAACATAGAGATCTATAGAGATTGTGAAGTTGGAAATCATTGGTTAACCCGAGAAGAGTTATATTTAAAAAGTGTTGGCTAAATTTAATGCGAATTATGTCAAGTATGTTAGCACATCTTTTATCTCAACATTTTAGATTTTCATTGTAACGAGTGTCCTAAGTTAAAGAAAAACATTAGGAAATACCCACAATCCCATATGCTAATGTACTTATTTAATTGATGCATGATATGGTTTGTACTAAGCCATATTTATGTCTCGGGTAGTTAGTGTAGTTAGCATGTATGTGTTGAAATTCAAGAAAAATGCATTGAAATGCAGTTAAATAGATCTTGTGATACCTAAAGGGTGCATTTGATTATTAGTTTATTATTTTATAGGAGCACAATATTACCGATGTTTTATTTGACTTTGTTGACTCAAATTATGCAAATGACCTTGACAAGAGATCTAACGTAGGATGTATATTTAATCAATGCGGGGTTGTATTAGTTGGAAGACTATGTTCCTATACATATTTGCTTTATCAATAATAAAAAGTCAAGTATAATGCTACAGAAGAGATTTCCAAATAGGTAGCTTGACTTGGAAAAGAAGCTTGATGTTTATCAAAGGAATATAACTTTAAACTATGGTAGTCAAAGTGTTTTTTGCCTTGCAAAGGACCTTGCAATACCACATGTAAGAACCAAGCACAAAGACATCAGATATCATAAGCTCAAATAGGCTGGTTGTGGGTGCAAATTAGCTTGTGAAGATTTCAACTCATGAAAACATTGTGGATATGATAATCAAGCTGCTACTTTGGGTAGTCAAGTTCTATCACTATTTGAACTTGGCTAATGTTCAAGCATGTTGATGCATCAAGACCTCATGTAGACGGGATTTTCTTTGAGAAATTTATCTTTTATATTGTTTACATAATTTTAATTAATCTTTTTGGTTGACCTAGTCAAATGATAGAGAATGTTGTAATTTGACTAGGTCAATAAAGGCTTATCGGTTGGTTGTACATTAGGAAGTTATGTGAATCATGTAACTCTCCCAGTGATAATGCTTAAAGCCTTGTTCACAACATGTTCGGGCGAATGAGAAGAGCCATCGTCAAAATAGCCCACATGGTGGTAGTAGAATGTGCATGGCTACATAATTTTTACTTGATTTTTTGGCTTCTACATTTTCTTCTATCGTGGACATCATTGTGTTCGACATCACCTATTTGGTGTTCTATGCGGCAATTTCAAGCCATGTCATCTTGAGGGAAGATAACTTGAGATTCAAATTTACTTTTCTTGATAAAAAGAAAATATCACTCCATGTATGTATAAGAATATCTTTCCACTTTGTATTTTCTTATACTATTACTAAATTCTCTTTGCTCTTGCTATAGATATAGAAAGATGCATCGTCCTTTTATAAATCACAAAATCCAATGTTTCCCTGTGGTTTGCTTGCTTATCTTACACGTCAGTCCTAACTAATTTTTGTTACACGAGTTACTTGTCAGATTATGTATCTATTGCTTTGCTCGAGTGTTTAGGCACTCCATCTCTCTATAAGAAGAACACAAGGGCCATCACCAAAGTATGATACAAGGATAGCATTAGTGGTTTCCATTGATGATATTGGCAAGGGACATCTATGAGACAAGAGGGTTAAAAGGACAGATGTGAAAGTTTTGATTTTATAAGTATTCTAGAAGATTTTTTAAAAAAAGATGACACGAGAAGATGCCCTTTTTTACTGGAATAAATTCTTAACCTATTTGACAAACAACAGAAGGTGATTACAAGATGATCATAGACCGACAAGGCATTCAATAATTTCAAGCGCAACATGGAGTCTAAGGAGTGGCCGAGGCATCCGGCAATGGCAACACCATCCATAGCGTTGTGTTGTATGGGCCAGTGGCCACCATACCAACGGTTGACGGTGTCTTTCACTCCAGACACCCAAAGAAAGAGCTCATCAAGACAATGTTTCTTATAGCAACCAATGACATCTCTCTCTCTCTTGCTCATCTAGCACTGTCGGAATGGTGGTGTTCATTATGAAGCATGGGGCGGTTGGAGAAGTAGATGGGCCTACGAGAGTTAAATGAAAACAAGGTGATGCCCAAACTTGCTTGGCAGTTGTACATTGACGGCGGGTTTCTCACCTGCATAAGCAATCACAGGCGCAGCGGCATATACTATACACCTTGCAAGCGCGGGGAGGGTCGGCGCCAGTGTTTGGTTTAGCCTTGAGGGAGACTTGGGTATGACTATATGTGAGCACCAACACACGAATGAGGTGCTTATTTCCTGCGACACTGCACTTATCATACGGGGTGTTTATTTTGTTAAAAAATACTTATTTTCTATATAAGTGAAGTCATTTGATCTACTAGAGTTGCAGTAGCATTTTAAATCAATTTAATTTTTAGATTTATTAGTAACTGTACTTGATATTTGTTTTATAATTATGAAAGTCCATTAAAAATATTATGAATATTTTAAGTCAATATAGGACAACAAGATTACCACAAACTTTATCCTTGTTGTGCCAAATATTAGATAAATTTATTTTTAAAATTTATTAAGAAGCTAAACCAAACATGATGAGATAAGATCAATCACGAGGAAGTGTTTATTCTTATCGTCTTTATTTTATCCCCCGCCAATAATTGTCAAGAATCGTGAAGAACTATGTTATGACATGGAAAATATAGTGCAACTAAAAATCTAGTATCGAGATAATGAAATTAAAATTCCCAAATGAACAACTTAGAGAACAAACACAATCTAAAATTTTCTTAACAAATAACGAAAACATCATGAATAACCAATTCTTATTTAACCACAACTAAATCTTATCCAGTCTCAACCACAGTCTCAAACCACAATGGATATCAAGTTTAACTTAAAACGTCCATCGCACATAAACAACTCATAACAACTTAAAGATAATAGATAAATTAATAGTTGTCAAACTCCCCTCAGTCTTCGGGTTCACTATCCTTCTCAAAGAAACAATCAATTGTCGAGAAGGGTGTTCATAGAACTCACTCCCCATTCATCTTGTCAAATATTCCGTGAAACTCCCTCGTCTCCCTGTAAACATATATCAACAAAAGGAAAGGATGACTCATTTGACTTAGTAGGATTTACTATTCATTACTCTTTATATGATTCTCTTATAAGATCACTAAATGATAATAAATATTTCATGCTTAAGCAGAATCCAAATCTCAAATAAGTAACTAAATCTATAATTATAAATTTTAATTATTCATTTTAAGACTATCTTTTATTTGCTTTTTAATTAATCACATATTATCTTAGGTGGTGTTTGATTAAGTTTAATCTCGAAAGTCTTAATTCTTAATTTCATATCTATATTCTTAATTTGTGATAAAATTAAATACTTAATTTAAAATTTTGCAAAACTAATATGTTTGATAATTTATCTAAAAGGGAAAATATTAAAGTAATGTCAACTTCTTAAATGTTTTGATTCACTTATTTTTTAGAGGCATTTCCAAACATTAGATGTTCTTTATAGATCTTAATTTATAAAGTGTTTTAGTCAAACACTAAAAGGTCTAATGTTTGACAAAATAGGCTGAAGAAGCCATTCAAACGACCCTAACAGCTATGACTTTCGAGTAATAAGTTATAATTCATAGGATATGCCAAAAATAGTTAATTAACATATTAACTAAATGCAAGGAGTAGAGATCTTGGCATACTTAACATGCAATATATGCAAAGGACTATATAGATCATAACATAGAATGAGACATCCATTCTAGTACTTTGTATAATGGTTTGTCTGGTCGGTTTTTAGGGTCGATCAACCCTGCATGGTACCAACTCCTGCAACAACGGACCAAATAGATATGTTTAATTCTTTTATTCTAGCCCCGCCCAACCTGAGTGCTCCACCCAAGTTCTGACCTTGGCCAACTAAGATCAGTTTGGGCCCAATATGACCAGCTCTACCTTGCTTTCTGTATAACACATGCCAAAAATCTAAATACGAAAACCGTTTCAAGTTGCACAAAGCAGAATATATGCTCTATTTAGGAATGTAACTTATGTCACAAAAACTTGCACCACCATGTAATATATATATAGAAGTAACAATATAGTTAAAACTAAGTCACATAGTGTATACTAGATAGTGATACATTTAAGATAAACCACAATACCTATGATCAAATGGTGCTCACGAAAATATTCTAATCTCCATTGTCCACGAACATTAATCATAATTTGGTGAAACACAATTACATCATAAAATACAACCTGCACCGCATCAACAATATGTTACAAATAAAAAGTACAAATTGCTCCGGACATGCACCAATTGGCCCAGTCTCTTACATAGAATGTAACTCTATGGCGAAACTCTATTACTACGAAGCTAAACACAAAGATGTTATACTCTCGTTGACTCTTGCAACACTAGTACACTACATGCCTCATAGCATGCACTCTGATGGAGTGTTTGGTTACACTGATAATTTTTTGTACACTTTCATGATAAAAAATTGTATTAAAATAAAAAGCGAACCAACTCATGACATAAAATTATCATGTTTGGAGGGATGTGATTACAAAAAAAGGAAGTAATCTACCACACATTGCACTCAAACAAAGTAGGGGACCACAAAAAAAAAGAGAGAAATTGAGACCCTCTTTTTTTTTTGTTTAAGAAGAAAATCACTTTTAAAACATAAAGCAAAAATTGTCATGGTTACCAAACACACCTCTTTTAACAAAGCTTTTCTTACAATTTTTAAGAAATTAAAACAAAAACCTTCATTATCGTGCAACCAAACACCCCATTAGCCACATCATAATGCTCTATCGTCAATACATAAATAATGCACATGGTCATGGTCCAATGTAATCTACAATTAACTAACATATATACATACAATCATACAACGTTCATTGATTTCCTCTCTACATGCATTAAACTATTATAATTCTTGATGAAAGACTATATTAACAAATAAGGGAGTTTTCCTGGGTCAACATGTGTATTAATTCAAATGATCGAAGTATCTTTCTTCTTATGACATGATTTACATAGTTTAAATCATGAAATCCCAAAGTAGCGACCCGGAGGTTGCAACTCGTGGCCCGACATGATTAATCTTTCCTACGGCGGCCCGACTGCAACTTGGAAGGGCTGACTAGTCATGAGACCTGGCCCCCTCCTACAACAATCGCATGACTGTTGCTTGTAGAAACCCCCCCCCCCATCTTGCCCTTGGAGGCCTATTTAAGTCTCCCAAGGGGCCTGACTTTTCCTCTTATGCTCTCCCTCGGGAAGCATTTTGAAGTTTAATTATTTAAGGGGCTAGTTACTTAATAAACTAACTTCCCCCATCCTAACACTTTGGCCACTACCTTTCCAACACTTGGTTAAAATCTTAAATGTCATTAAGTTTATTTGTCTTTATCTTGTTGTAATTAGTTAGTATCAATAATTTTTAGGTCTTAATTACATATTTAATTACTTTAATTGAAGATGTCTTCTCTATGTCACAAAAACCCAAACTTTTGGTGTGACCCGGAATGATCCTATTTAGGCACATTGCAATTTGCTCTCCATGGTGAAAGAAAAAAGTACACCATAAACATTTGTGACGATAAAATCATATTCGGGGTATTTTTCTATTAAAATTTCATCTCATTAAGATGAAGAATAATATTGCACCTTGCATACGAGCTCCACCCAAGATAAAAAACTCAATTTTGTAGGCACTATACAAGCAATGGAACAAGCGAAAGAGAGCTTCCAAGTGGCATAAAGAGACCATCTAGAAAGAACTATCCCAACCGGGGAGATTATGTACACGTTTACAAGATCGGACGAAGACCATGGGTCGGATATTCTTCAAGACCAAAGAGATGGTCAAGTTTGTAGTACTTATAAAGGTAGTCGAGTGCCTTATCTGAATTATCATTAATCATTTTTTTTCTAAATAGATTATAAGATTACCTCCCTCGGAAACAATGGAAAATCTTTTGCTACTATGAAGACCTCTATCGACACACCGACTGCAAATGGTGAGTCAAGCGTCGTGAAGTGGAAATGGACGAGGAAGTGGAAAAGGATCCAACAACCAACGGCGGAATAACGATGAAATTCATAATCTCACTTAGGACAATGACTCGACAATGGGTCCCATGGATCCAATCATCACAAGACTACGACAACGTCAAACGACCATCACAACGTCATCGAAGAACTTAAAGTCACAAGCAAGTAAAGAACTAGACAAGCAACATCAAGATCGTTCTTCCATCACAACATACTAACAACATCGCTAAATGACCATATTACAAGAACATGATCGACATAATAAGAAATATTTATAGAGGAAAACACAACCAAAACTGAGAGAGAAATGCAACATATGGAGGTGCAAGATATAAATAAATACGTGAAGCCATCTGAAAGAATTTAAGTATGAAAAAAGCTGCACATTAATGACAGATGGATGGACCTAAAGTATACTTGCTCACAGTGACTTTTCTAAATATTTTTATTAGTATATTTTTCTTATTATCTTCTTCTTAACAAGTATAACTAAGAAGACGAATGATCAATTTCTTATTTTATCGTCCACCTGTTCTATCTTTCGTGGAAGTCACGATGACAGACAGATAGGTCACAAATGTTAAGAACAATTTTGAGCCCATTTGGGATTGAGTTATCCAAGATACAAGTAGTGGCTATAAACGGGTCAGATTCGACAACTAAATCAATAGGATCCAATTCCGAGAAGAGTTAAGGATTTCAATTCCAATTATGATAATTTTAATCACTATGTTCCAATTTCGATCCGATTAAGAACTAAATTTGATAATTTCCTAAATATGTATTAAATATTAAATTTTATTCAAAAAATAAGTTAATAATTCACATATCATTACTAAAATTTGATATAATATTTTATCATTTTATTTTATCATTTTTATTAATTTATATATCATATTTTATAATTTATTTAAATTTATTTCGATTAATTTTACTTATATATATTTAGTTTTTATCGAAATTGAATAAACAAAAACAAAATGAATCGATTCCAATTTTGATTTCAAGGTGTTTTCAAGCTATCGTAATATCCGATTCCGATTTTGACAACTTATAGGATTCAAAAACAAGTTCCAAATCTCGTTAATTTTTAATAGAATCGAATCAAAATTTAAAAATATTGGATTCTCGTTTACACCCCTAGGATATGAGAGGAGGATCAAGTTGTCCAAACAGTCATGTACAACATTTAACACTTATAAATTGGCCGAATAGATGCTAATGGTGAAGAGACCTCACCTATATTCGACACCCACTCGCCCACTCATTAGGCATGATGTTCAATGATATGTGCTAAAGATCCTCAAAATGGGGATACGGTAGTTAAGCTAACCCAAGCGCATTTACTTGCTCATTTCAACCATAACTACATCCTTAACCTAACGAGAGAACATAACAAGGGCCGAGAGTTACTACGTCCTAGTGCAACCCGGTATTGCCTCCCACTATATTTTCTTAGAGAGTTTCTTTGATAAGTCAAATGAGACCTCTAAGCCACTTAAGAATCTTACTGGGATGTGATAGTTGGATGACTGAAGCGCATAAGTCAAAGGAGACCTCTAAGCCACTTAGTAATCTCATCTAGATGGGATAGTTGGATGACTAGATATAACCCTTGGACAAGAGAACAAGGAGAAAAGTATAAGAGACAACAGAGAGTGTAGACATTTAGAAACTAGTAACTAAGACTTTAAGCATAGTCCAACCAATAGTCAAGGTACTCAAGATAGTTGATGGAGAAAGTAAGAAAGACATGAGCTATTTGTATGATACAATCGAGAGAACGAAAGAAGAAATCTCTAAGATGGTGTCCTACCTCGACAAGTGGTAGACTATCATTTATTATCGCTGGTAACATACCTTATATTGACCCATACATGAAAAAAGTATATTTTCTTAATGATTTACTTAATTTGTGTATATTACGTATAGATATAAGTTGTTTTCTAACATCTAAACCTTGTCAGGTTACTTTTACAACCCGCAATATTATCAAGTAACCAATATTTCAAGTTAACAAACGA